>JAKUCM010002791.1:0-32614 GCA_023374145.1 Lepidium sativum | reverse complement strand
TAACTTCTAGTGTAAAAGAACAATCACATAGTTGCAACATATGAAAGCAACCTAAGTTGCTTTGCACACTTTCTCATGTCAAAGCGACATTACATGGGGCTTGAACATAAGAAAAAGAGATCACATGTGTAGAAATCCTAGATAAGCACGAATAGCTCAAACGACCACGCTAGACCTCATAACTAAACCAAAGTAGTTCATGACGGTTCACCGATAGTCATAACTTCTAACTTAAGAGAACAATGACCTTCTTGCAACATATGAGACCAACCTAAGGTTCTTAGCACACTTTCTCAAGTCGAAGCGACATTAGATTGCCTTGAACTTAACAAAAAGAGATCACATGTCTAGAAGTAGTATATGAATACGAACAGCTCAAAGGATCAAGCTAGATTTCATAACTCGACGAAAGTAGTTCATGACGGTTCACAGATAATCATAACTTCTAGCGTAAGAGAACAATCACATAGTTGCAACATGAGAGCAACCTAAGTTGCTTTGCACACTTTCTCATGTCAAAGCAACATTACATGTGCCTTGAACTAAGCAAAAAGAGATCCTATGTGTAAAAGTCCTAGATTAGCACGAATAGCTCAAACGACCACGCTAGAACTCATAACTCAACCAAAGTAGTTCATGACGGTTCACCGATAATCATAACTTCTAACTTAAGAGAACAATGACCTTCTTGCAACATATGAGACCAACCTAAGGTTCTTAGCACACTTTCTCAAGTCGATGCGACATTAGATTGCCTTGAACTTAGCATATAGAGATCACATGTGTAGAAGTACTATATGAACACGGTTAGCTCAAAAGATCAAGCTAGACTTCACAAAATAATTAAATTAGTGCATGACGGTTCACATATAATCATAACTTCTAGCGTAAAAGAACAATCACATAGTTGCAACATATGAGAGCAACCTAAGTTGCTTTGCACACTTTCTCATGTCAAAGCGACATTACATTGGCCTTGAACATAGGAAAAAGTGATCACATGTGTAGAAATCCTAGATAAGCACGAATAGCTTAAAAAACCACGCTAGTCCTCATAACTCAACCAAAGTAGTTCATGACGGTTCACCGATAGTCATAACTTCTAACTTAAGAGAACAATGACCTTCTTGCAACATATGAGACCAACCTAAGGTTCTTAGCACACTTTCTCAATTCGAAGCGACATTAGATTGCCTTGAACTTAACAAAAAGAGATCACATGCCTAGAAGTAGTATATGAATACGAACAGCTCAACGGATCAAGCTAGATTTCATAACTCGACGAAAGTAGTTCATGACGGTTCACAGATAATCATAACTTCTAGCTTAAGAGAACAATCACATAGTTGCAACATGAGAGCAACCTAAGTTGCTTTGCACACTTTCTCATGTCAAAGCGACATTACATGGGCCTTGAACATAGGAAAAAGAGATCACATGTGTAGAAATCCTAGATAAGCACGAATAGCTCAAACAACCACGCTAGACCTCATAACTAAACCAAAGTAGTTCATGACGGTTCACCGATAGTCATAACTTCTAACTTAAGAGAACAATGACCTTCTTGCAACATATGAGACCAACCTAAGGTTCTTAGCACACTTTCTCAAGTCGAAGCGACATTAGATTGCCTTGAACTTAACAAAAAGAGATCACATGTCTAGAAGTAGTATATGAATACGAACAGCTCAAAGGATCAAGCTAGATTTCATAACTCGACGAAAGTAGTTCATGACGGTTCACAGATAATCATAACTTCTAGCGTAAGAGAACAATCACATAGTTGCAACATGAGAGCAACCTAAGTTGCTTTGCACACTTTCTCATGTCAAAGCAACATTACATGTGCCTTGAACTAAGCAAAAAGAGATCCTATGTGTAAAAGTCCTAGATTAGCACGAATAGCTCAAACGACCACGCTAGAACTCATAACTCAACCAAAGTAGTTCATGACGGTTCACCGATAATCATAACTTCTAACTTAAGAGAACAATGACCTTCTTGCAACATATGAGACCAACCTAAGGTTCTTAGCACACTTTCTCAAGTCGATGCGACATTAGATTGCCTTGAACTTAGCATATAGAGATCACATGTGTAGAAGTACTATATGAACACGGTTAGCTCAAAAGATCAAGCTAGACTTCACAAAATAATTAAATTAGTGCATGACGGTTCACATATAATCATAACTTCTAGCGTAAAAGAACAATCACATAGTTGCAACATATGAGAGCAACCTAAGTTGCTTTGCACACTTTCTCATGTCAAAGCGACATTACATTGGCCTTGAACATAGGAAAAAGTGATCACATGTGTAGAAATCCTAGATAAGCACGAATAGCTCAAAAAACCACGCTAGTCCTCATAACTCAACCAAAGTAGTTCATGACGGTTCACCGATAGTCATAACTTCTAACTTAAGAGAACAATGACCTTCTTGCAACATATGAGACCAACCTAAGGTTCTTAGCACACTTTCTCAATTCGAAGCGACATTAGATTGCCTTGAACTTAACAAAAAGAGATCACATGCCTAGAAGTAGTATATGAATACGAACAGCTCAACGGATCAAGCTAGATTTCATAACTCGACGAAAGTAGTTCATGACGGTTCACAGATAATCATAACTTCTAGCTTAAGAGAACAATCACATAGTTGCAACATGAGAGCAACCTAAGTTGCTTTGCACACTTTCTCATGTCAAAGCGACATTACATGGGCCTTGAACATAGGAAAAAGAGATCACATGTGTAGAAATCCTAGATAAGCATGAATAGGTCAAACGACCACGCTAGACCTCATAACTAAACAAAAGTAGTTCATCACGGTTCACCGATAGTCATAACTTCTAACTTAAGAGAACAATGACCTTCTTGCAACATATGAGACCAACCTAAGGTTCTTAGCACACTTTCTCAAGTCGAAGCGACATTAGATTGCCTTGAACTTAACAAAAAGAGATCACATGTCTAGAAGTAGTATATGAATACGAACAGCTCAAAGGATCAAGCTAGATTTCATAACTCGACGAAAGTAGTTCATGACGGTTCACAGATAATCATAACTTCTAGCGTAAGAGAACAATCACATAGTTGCAACATGAGAGCAACCTAAGTTGCTTTGCACACTTTCTCATGTCAAAGCAACATTACATGTGCCTTGAACTAAGCAAAAAGAGCTCCTATGTGTAAAAGTCCTAGATTAGCACGAATAGCTCAAACGACCACGCTAGAACTCATAACTCAACCAAAGTAGTTCATGACGGTTCACCGATAATCATAACTTCTAACTTAAGAGAACAATGACCTTCTTGCAACATATGAGACCAACCTAAGGTTCTTAGCACACTTTCTCAAGTCGATGCGAAATTAGATTGCCTTGAACTTAGCATATAGAGATCACATGTGTAGAAGTACTATATGAACACGGTTAGCTCAAAAGATCAAGCTAGAGTTCACAAGATAACTAAATTAGTGCATGACGGTTCACATATAATCATAACTTCTAGTGTAAAAGAACAATCACATAGTTGCAACATATGAAAGCAACCTAAGTTGCTTTGCACACTTTCTCATGTCAAAGCGACATTACATGGGCCTTGAACTAAGCAAAAAGAGATCACATGTGTAGAAATCCTAGATTAGCACGAATAGCTCAAACGACCACGCTAGAACTCATAACTAAACCAAAGTAGTTCATGACGGTTCACCGATTATCATAACTTCTAACTTAAGAGAACAATGACCTTCTTGCAACATATGAGACCAACCTAAGGTTCTTAGCACACTTTCTCAAGTCGATGAGACATTAGATTGCCTTGAACTTAACAAAAAGTGATCACATGTCTAGAAGTAGTATATGAATACGAACAACTCAGAGGATCAAGCTAGATTTCATAACTCGACAAAAGGAGTTCATGACGATTCACAAAGAATCATAACTTCTAGCGTAAGAGAACAATCACATAGTTGCAACATGAGAGCACCCTAAGTTGCTTTGCACACTTTCTCATGTCAAAGCAACATTACATGTGCCTGGAACTAAGCAAAAAGAGATCCTATGTGTAAAAGTCCTAGATTAGCACGAATAGCTCAAACGACCACGCTAGAACTCATAACTCAACCAAAGTAGTTCATGACGGTTCACCGATAATCATAACTTCTAACTTAAGAGAACAATGACCTTCTTGCAACATATGAGACCAACCTAAGGTTCTTAGCACACTTTCTCAAGTCAATGCGAAATTAGATTGCCTTGAACTTAGCATATAGAGATCACATGTGTAGAAGTACTATATGAACACGGTTAGCTCAAAAGATCAAGCTAGACTTCACAAAATAACTAAATTAGTGCATGACGGTTCACATATAATCATAACTTCTAGTGTAAAAGAACAATCACATAGTTGCAACATATGAAAGCAACCTAAGTTGCTTTGCACACTTTCTCATGTCAAAGCGACATTACATGGGGCTTGAACATAAGAAAAAGAGATCACATGTGTAGAAATCCTAGATAAGCACGAATAGCTCAAACGACCACGCTAGACCTCATAACTAAACCAAAGTAGTTCATGACGGTTCACCGATAGTCATAACTTCTAACTTAAGAGAACAATGACCTTCTTGCAACATATGAGACCAACCTAAGGTTCTTAGCACACTTTCTCAAGTCGAAGCGACATTAGATTGCCTTGAACTTAACAAAAAGAGATCACATGTCTAGAAGTAGTATATGAATACGAACAGCTCAAAGGATCAAGCTAGATTTCATAACTCGACGAAAGTAGTTCATGACGGTTCACAGATAATCATAACTTCTAGCGTAAGAGAACAATCACATAGTTGCAACATGAGAGCAACCTAAGTTGCTTTGCACACTTTCTCATGTCAAAGCAACATTACATGTGCCTTGAACTAAGCAAAAAGAGATCCTATGTGTAAAAGTCCTAGATTAGCACGAATAGCTCAAACGACCACGCTAGAACTCATAACTCAACCAAAGTAGTTCATGACGGTTCACCGATAATCATAACTTCTAACTTAAGAGAACAATGACCTTCTTGCAACATATGAGACCAACCTAAGGTTCTTAGCACACTTTCTCAAGTCGATGCGACATTAGATTGCCTTGAACTTAGCATATAGAGATCACATGTGTAGAAGTACTATATGAACACGGTTAGCTCAAAAGATCAAGCTAGACTTCACAAAATAATTAAATTAGTGCATGACGGTTCACATATAATCATAACTTCTAGCGTAAAAGAACAATCACATAGTTGCAACATATGAGAGCAACCTAAGTTGCTTTGCACACTTTCTCATGTCAAAGCGACATTACATTGGCCTTGAACATAGGAAAAAGTGATCACATGTGTAGAAATCCTAGATAAGCACGAATAGCTTAAAAAACCACGCTAGTCCTCATAACTCAACCAAAGTAGTTCATGACGGTTCACCGATAGTCATAACTTCTAACTTAAGAGAACAATGACCTTCTTGCAACATATGAGACCAACCTAAGGTTCTTAGCACACTTTCTCAATTCGAAGCGACATTAGATTGCCTTGAACTTAACAAAAAGAGATCACATGCCTAGAAGTAGTATATGAATACGAACAGCTCAACGGATCAAGCTAGATTTCATAACTCGACGAAAGTAGTTCATGACGGTTCACAGATAATCATAACTTCTAGCTTAAGAGAACAATCACATAGTTGCAACATGAGAGCAACCTAAGTTGCTTTGCACACTTTCTCATGTCAAAGCGACATTACATGGGCCTTGAACATAGGAAAAAGAGATCACATGTGTAGAAATCCTAGATAAGCACGAATAGCTCAAACAACCACGCTAGACCTCATAACTAAACCAAAGTAGTTCATGACGGTTCACCGATAGTCATAACTTCTAACTTAAGAGAACAATGACCTTCTTGCAACATATGAGACCAACCTAAGGTTCTTAGCACACTTTCTCAAGTCGAAGCGACATTAGATTGCCTTGAACTTAACAAAAAGAGATCACATGTCTAGAAGTAGTATATGAATACGAACAGCTCAAAGGATCAAGCTAGATTTCATAACTCGACGAAAGTAGTTCATGACGGTTCACAGATAATCATAACTTCTAGCGTAAGAGAACAATCACATAGTTGCAACATGAGAGCAACCTAAGTTGCTTTGCACACTTTCTCATGTCAAAGCAACATTACATGTGCCTTGAACTAAGCAAAAAGAGATCCTATGTGTAAAAGTCCTAGATTAGCACGAATAGCTCAAACGACCACGCTAGAACTCATAACTCAACCAAAGTAGTTCATGACGGTTCACCGATAATCATAACTTCTAACTTAAGAGAACAATGACCTTCTTGCAACATATGAGACCAACCTAAGGTTCTTAGCACACTTTCTCAAGTCGATGCGACATTAGATTGCCTTGAACTTAGCATATAGAGATCACATGTGTAGAAGTACTATATGAACACGGTTAGCTCAAAAGATCAAGCTAGACTTCACAAAATAATTAAATTAGTGCATGACGGTTCACATATAATCATAACTTCTAGCGTAAAAGAACAATCACATAGTTGCAACATATGAGAGCAACCTAAGTTGCTTTGCACACTTTCTCATGTCAAAGCGACATTACATTGGCCTTGAACATAGGAAAAAGTGATCACATGTGTAGAAATCCTAGATAAGCACGAATAGCTCAAAAAACCACGCTAGTCCTCATAACTCAACCAAAGTAGTTCATGACGGTTCACCGATAGTCATAACTTCTAACTTAAGAGAACAATGACCTTCTTGCAACATATGAGACCAACCTAAGGTTCTTAGCACACTTTCTCAATTCGAAGCGACATTAGATTGCCTTGAACTTAACAAAAAGAGATCACATGCCTAGAAGTAGTATATGAATACGAACAGCTCAACGGATCAAGCTAGATTTCATAACTCGACGAAAGTAGTTCATGACGGTTCACAGATAATCATAACTTCTAGCTTAAGAGAACAATCACATAGTTGCAACATGAGAGCAACCTAAGTTGCTTTGCACACTTTCTCATGTCAAAGCGACATTACATGGGCCTTGAACATAGGAAAAAGAGATCACATGTGTAGAAATCCTAGATAAGCATGAATAGGTCAAACGACCACGCTAGACCTCATAACTAAACAAAAGTAGTTCATCACGGTTCACCGATAGTCATAACTTCTAACTTAAGAGAACAATGACCTTCTTGCAACATATGAGACCAACCTAAGGTTCTTAGCACACTTTCTCAAGTCGAAGCGACATTAGATTGCCTTGAACTTAACAAAAAGAGATCACATGTCTAGAAGTAGTATATGAATACGAACAGCTCAAAGGATCAAGCTAGATTTCATAACTCGACGAAAGTAGTTCATGACGGTTCACAGATAATCATAACTTCTAGCGTAAGAGAACAATCACATAGTTGCAACATGAGAGCAACCTAAGTTGCTTTGCACACTTTCTCATGTCAAAGCAACATTACATGTGCCTTGAACTAAGCAAAAAGAGCTCCTATGTGTAAAAGTCCTAGATTAGCACGAATAGCTCAAACGACCACGCTAGAACTCATAACTCAACCAAAGTAGTTCATGACGGTTCACCGATAATCATAACTTCTAACTTAAGAGAACAATGACCTTCTTGCAACATATGAGACCAACCTAAGGTTCTTAGCACACTTTCTCAAGTCGATGCGAAATTAGATTGCCTTGAACTTAGCATATAGAGATCACATGTGTAGAAGTACTATATGAACACGGTTAGCTCAAAAGATCAAGCTAGAGTTCACAAAATAACTAAATTAGTGCATGACGGTTCACATATAATCATAACTTCTAGTGTAAAAGAACAATCACATAGTTGCAACATATGAAAGCAACCTAAGTTGCTTTGCACACTTTCTCATGTCAAAGCGACATTACATGGGCCTTGAACTAAGCAAAAAGAGATCACATGTGTAGAAATCCTAGATTAGCACGAATAGCTCAAACGACCACGCTAGAACTCATAACTAAACCAAAGTAGTTCATGACGGTTCACCGATTATCATAACTTCTAACTTAAGAGAACAATGACCTTCTTGCAACATATGAGACCAACCTAAGGTTCTTAGCACACTTTCTCAAGTCGATGAGACATTAGATTGCCTTGAACTTAACAAAAAGTGATCACATGTCTAGAAGTAGTATATGAATACGAACAACTTAGAGGATCAAGCTAGATTTCATAACTCGACAAAAGGAGTTTATGACGATTCACAAAGAATCATAACTTCTAGCGTAAGAGAACAATCACATAGTTGCAACATGAGAGCACCCTAAGTTGCTTTGCACACTTTCTCATGACAAAGCAACATTACATGTGCCTTGAACTAAGCAAAAAGAGATCCTATGTGTAAAAGTCCTAGATTAACACGAATAGCTCAAACGACCACGCTAGAACTCATAACTCAACCAAAGTAGTTCATGACGGTTCACTGATAATCATAACTTCTAACTTAAGAGAACAATGACCTTCTTGCAACATATGAGACCAACCTAAGGTTCTTAGCACACTTTCTCAAGTCGATGCGAAATTAGATTGCTTTGAACTTAGCATATAGAGATCACATGTGTAGAAGTACTATATGAACACGGTTAGCTCAAAAGATCAAGCTAGATTTCATAACTCGACGAAAGGAGTTCATGACGATTCACAAATAATCATAACTTCTAGCGTAAGAGAACAACCACATAGTTGCAACATGAGAGCACCCTAAGTTGCTTTGCACACTTTCTCATGTCAAAGCAACATTACATGTGCCTTGAACTAAGCAAAAAGAGATCCTATGTGTAAAAGTCCTAGATTAGCACGAATAGCTCAAACGACCACGCTAGAACTCATAACTCAACCAAAGTAGTTCATGATGGTTCACCGATAATCATAACTTCTAACTTAAGAGAACAATGACCTTCTTGCAACATATGAGACCAACCTAAGGTTCTTAGCACACTTTCTCAAGTCGAAGCGACATTAGATTGCCTTGAACTTAACAAAAAGAGATCACATGTCTAGAAGTAGTATATGAATACGAACAGCTCAAAGGATCAAGCTAGATTTCATAACTCGACGAAAGTAGTTCATGACGGTTCACAGATAATCATAACTTCTAGCGTAAGAGAACAATCACATAGTTGCAACATGAGAGCAACCTAAGTTGCTTTGCACACTTTCTCATGTCAAAGCAACATTACATGTGCCTTGAACTAAGCAAAAAGAGATCCTATGTGTAAAAGTCCTAGATTAGCACGAATAGCTCAAACGACCATCTCTCTCTCTCAAACTCAACCAAAGTAGTTCATGACGGTTCACCGATAATCATAACTTCTAACTTAAGAGAACAATGACCTTCTTGCAACATATGAGACCAACCTAAGGTTCTTAGCACACTTTCTCAAGTCGATGCGAAATTAGATTGCCTTGAACTTAGCATATAGAGATCACATGTGTAGAAGTACTATATGAACACGGTTAGCTCAAAAGATCAAGCTAGACTTCACAAAATAACTAAATTAGTGCATGACGGTTCACATATAATCATAACTTCTAGCGTAATAGAACAATCACATAGTTGCAACATATGAGAGCAACCTAAGTTGCTTTGCACACTTTCCCATGTCAAAGCGACATTACATGGGCCTTGAACATAGGAAAAAGAGATCACATGTGTAGAAATCCTAGATAAGCATGAATAGGTCAAACGACCACGCTAGACCTCATAACTAAACAAAAGTAGTTCATCACGGTTCACCGATAATCATAACTTCTAACTTAAGAGAACAATGACCTTCTTGCAACATATGAGACCAACCTAAGGTTCTTAGCACACTTTCTCAAGTCGAAACGACATTAGATTGCCTTGAACTTAACAAAAAGAGATCACATGTCTAGAAGTAGTATATGAATACGAACAGCTCAAAGGATCAAGCTAGATTTCATAACTCGACGAAAGTAGTTCATGACGGTTCACAGATAATCATAACTTCTAGCGTAAGAGAACAATCACATAGTTGCAACATGAGAGCAACCTAAGTTGCTTTGCACACTTTCTCATGTCAAAGCAACATTACATGTGCCTTGAACTAAGCAAAAAGAGCTCCTATGTGTAAAAGTCCTAGATTAGCACGAATAGCTCAAACGACCACGCTAGAACTCATAACTCAACCAAAGTAGTTCATGACGGTTCACCGATAATCATAACTTCTAACTTAAGAGAACAATGACCTTCTTGCAACATATGAGACCAACCTAAGGTTCTTAGCACACTTTCTCAAGTCGATGCGAAATTAGATTGCCTTGAACTTAGCATATAGAGATCACATGTGTAGAAGTACTATATGAACACGGTTAGCTCAAAAGATCAAGCTAGAGTTCACAAAATAACTAAATTAGTGCATGACGGTTCACATATAATCATAACTTCTAGTGTAAAAGAACAATCACATAGTTGCAACATATGAAAGCAACCTAAGTTGCTTTGCACACTTTCTCATGTCAAAGCGACATTACATGGGCCTTGAACTAAGCAAAAAGAGATCACATGTGTAGAAATCCTAGATTAGCACGAATAGCTCAAACGACCACGCTAGAACTCATAACTAAACCAAAGTAGTTCATGACGGTTCACCGATTATCATAACTTCTAACTTAAGAGAACAATGACCTCCTTGCAACATATGAGACCAACCTAAGGTTCTTAGCGCACTTTCTCAAGTCGATGAGACATTAGATTGCCTTGAACTTAACAAAAAGAGATCACATGTCTAGAAGTAGTATATGAATACGAACAACTCAGAGGATCAAGCTAGATTTCATAACTCGACGAAAGGAGTTCATGACGATTCACAAAAAATCATAACTTCTAGCGTAAGAGAACAATCACATAGTTGCAACATGAGAGCACCCTAAGTTGCTTTGCACACTTTCTCATGTCAAAGCAACATTACATGTGCCTTGAACTAAGCAAAAAGAGATCCTATGTGTAAAAGTCCTAGATTAGCACGAATAGCTCAAACGACCACGCTAGAACTCATAACTCAACCAAAGTAGTTCATGACGGTTCACCGATAATCATAACTTCTAACTTAAGAGAACAATGACCTTCTTGCAACATATGAGACCAACCTAAGGTTCTTAGCACACTTTCTCAAGTCGAAGCGACATTAGATTGCCTTGAACTTAACAAAAAGAGATCACATGTCTAGAAGTAGTAGATGAATACGAACAGCTCAAAGGATCAAGCTAGATTTCATAACTCGACGAAAGTAGTTCATGACGGTTCACAGATAATCATAACTTCTAGCGTAAGAGAACAATCACATAGTTGCAACATGAGAGCAACCTAAGTTGCTTTGCACACTTTCTCATGTCAAAGCAACATTACATGTGCCTTGAACTAAGCAAAAAGAGATCCTATGTGTAAAAGTCCTAGATTAGCACGAATAGCTCAAACGACCACGCTAGACCTCATTGATGTGTCTGCATTTTACCACATTTTAGGACCATTATTTAGCATGTTTTGCATTCATACTTGCATTATTATCATTGTTTTAGGATCTTTTTAGCATAATTTGCATTATTAGTATCGGGCATTGCATACATTGCATAAAAGGGACTTTTAGGTACTTTTTGGAGCTTATCACGAAGTATTTCGGAGTACAAGAAGACCAATGAGGAATCGACTGGACTAAGGTTGAAGTTCAAGATGCAAACTAGAAGATTTGTCACTCGAGTCTCCGACACTCGAGCATGACACTCGACCATCACTTGGTCGAGTGCCTTTACGGACCAGAACCGAGACTTTAGACGAAGATTGAATCTTTGGGCTTCCCTGCGAAAAAGGCCCATCAAAAGCCCCTTTGTGCAAGCCCAATTATGTTTTAGTTCTTTTCTATTTTTCTTTCTTAGGGAAATTTCCTTTTAACTTTTAAAAGGAAATTCTCATTTTTCTTTTAAGGGAATTTTTCCCTTTTTCTCTTTAAGTATTTTTCCTTTTTCTTTAAGATCTTTTGATCTATAAATTGTACTAGGATTTCTACTTTCAATATACAATATTTTCTAGCAATTTTCGAGTCTCATATTTTTACTAAGGCATTTACGATTTTTAGCTTCAAGTTTTATGCAATTAGATTTCGATTTTAAGTCTTTATTTTATTTCATGAATTCTGAGTAAGTTAGTCTAGGGTTCTTGAGGAAAGGGTGAGATTAGGGGAAAACTTAGGGATTTCTAGATTTGTCTATGTTTAAATAAGGTCTTAGATCTCTTTAGTTTAAGTGTTCTTAATGCTTGTTTCTTTCTGATCAATTGAAATTCGATCTCTTGGTGAATCCCCCCCGAGAGGCGTTTGGGGAATCACTTGAACATTCTTAAATTAAGATAGCATCTTCCTAGCTCAAGAGATTGATTGTCTAGGGTGTTATTAGGCTTTGTAAGGTCCATACTTAAGGCCTCTTGAATTTCCAATCGTTGGGCGAGAGTCAAGTCAGGTTGTCTTTTAGGAGAGGTCCCATTGCGCGAGAGCGAATGTGACTACTTTGTGATTCCTTGCTTAGAGGTCATCTAAATAGGTTGATAGATAAGTCTAGAACCCCTAGGAATACCCTAATCATTGATCATAATCCTCGAGAACCCGTTTTTCCCTTATTGAATTTTCGTGATTTTAATACTCTGCTTTAGGTTGAGATTTCGTGTTGCACTTTATTAGTTTCACTATTGCTTTACTTTAATGCTCTGTTTTACATTCTAATACTCTGTTTCATTTTTAGCATTTTGTTTTAAGACTTCGTTATCACCTAGGATAGATCACCACTCATTAAAACCGAATTTGGCTTAGATTAGAATAAGTAGATTATATCTTGATTGCTAGTTACTCTCCCAGTGGATTGACACCATACTGTACTGCAATTGATTAAATAGACAGTTTGGTATTTGAGAAAACACCGCAAAAACCTGTTTATCAAATTGGCGCCGTTGCCAACTGGGATTAGTTAGCTACAATTAGGAAAATCACTTTTCTGAGACTAAGTTTATTATACTATTATTCTAAAAACGTTTCTGGTTTTTTCTTTGCTTTCAGGTACACTCGATCAACAAGCTCGATCAACACAACTCGAGCACGCTGATTTTTCTCCTGTTTCCAGAAAGCTCTAGCAGAACCAAGAAACACTCGATCACTACACTCGAGCACCACCCGCTCGAGTGTCATTTCCGACAACACAAATCACTTGCATGAATACCAGATCCCGTGGAAGTGAAGACCTCATTCCATACTCTGACAGAATAGACCGTTTGCCTCGTGAATACTTGCGAGAACAACGGAACCGATTGACCGAAGAATACACGGATCAGGTTAACATGGAAGAACAAGTACAAGCTACTGAACTAGGAACTCGTCCTAGGAGAGTTAGACACATTGGTGCCGGTGATGCTCCCAGTATCCACACTCAACGCCATGGAATTGTCCCACCAGCCATCGCCAACAACAACTTTGAGATTAAGAGTGGAATGATCTCCAGGATTCAGAACAGTAAATTTCATGGTTTACCTTTTGAGGACCCACTAGATCATCTTGATGAATTTGAAAGACTAACCAGTCTGACAAAAATAAACGGGGTTAGTGAGGATGCTCTGAAATTGCGATTGTTTCCTTTCTCTCTTGGAGACAAAGCACATCTATGGGAAAAACACTTGCCACAAGGATCTATCACATCATGGGACGCCTGCAAAGAAGCATTTCTAGGCAAATTCTTTTCAAATTCCAGAACTGCAAAACTTCGCAATTCCATCTCTGGTTTTAAGCAAAACCATTCAGAAACATTCTCTGAGGCTTGGGAACGATTCAAGATGTACCAATCGCAATGTCCTCATCACGGTTTCACTACTGAGTCCCTTCTCAGTACTCTCTACAAAGGCGTGATCCCAAAGATACGCATGTTGCTAGATACAGCCAGCAATGGGAATTTTCTGAATAAAGATGTCGATGATGGATGGGAATTAGTGGAGAATTTTGCTCAAGCAGACGGCCAATACAGTGAAGACTATGATCGAACTCCTAGAGGCGTAACGGATTCATATATGGTTAGTAGAAAGGAGCTCAAAGCCATACAAGACAAACTAGACAAGCTACTTTCAGCTCACCATAAGCAAGTACACCATGTCAGTGAAACAGAACGGGTTGAAGAAGACGATGACGAGGTTGAAGAGGTCAATTTCGTACAAAACCAAAGCAACAATTTCAGACAATTCAACAGCTATAAACCTAACCCCAACCTATCCTACAGAAACACAAATGTAGCGAATCCAAACGACCAGGTGTACCCACCCAAACCACATCCGTAACCACAATCAAAACCATTCATACCCAAACAACAGTACCAGCAAACACACCACCAACCACCTACTGGATACAACACCCAACCACCACAACAAACACCTGAAGTGATGGACATCTTGCAGCAGATACTAAAGGGACAGACGGCCAGCGCTTCCGAATTAACACGGAAATTTGCTGAAGTACATGCTAAGATCGATGCTTCACATAATGAACTCAACTGCAAATTTGAGACTCTCAATGCTCGTCTCAAATATGTAGAGAATCAACAAGGATCTTTATCAACCAACAAACAAACCGGACAGCTACCTGGAAAAGCTGTCCAAAATCCTAAGGAGTATCACGCCAACGCCATTACACTCCGTAGTGGCCGTGAATTGCTAATTCGTGCTGAACCAACAGAGAACACTGAGGACAGTGTCCTTCCAGAAGGGGAGGATGATTTGGTCGAAGAACAGACAGAAATCAGCACGAAAAAGCCAAAATCCGTGACATTCGACCAAAACACTCGAGCACCACGCGCTCGAGTGTCCGAAGATCAGCCTAGAAACACAACCGATATACAAAAAGACCCAAAGACATTTGCTCCACCTCCTTTCAAACCGCAGCTTCCTTTTCCGCAGAGATTCAAAAAGGATGTTGCAGACAAGTACAAAGCTCTCTTTGAAAAGCAGATGAGGGACGTTGAAGTGAAAATACCAATTCTAGACGCCTTTATGCTAATGCCCCCTTATCAAAAGTTTTTGAAAGACGCAGTCAAGGACAGAACACAAGAAGTTGAAGGGATGGTTGTGTTAACTCACGAGGTCAGTGCTATTATACAAAGAAAGGTTGTACCTAAGAAGCTCGATGATCCAGGAACATTCACAATTCCATGTTCGCTTGGACCTCTCACATTCAGGAGTTGCTTGTGTGATTTAGGGGCATCGATCAGCCTAATGCCTCTAACAGTCGTCAAACGATTAGGGTTCGATAGATACAAGTCTTGTAAGATATCTTTGGTACTGGCTGACAGATCGGTTAGGATTCCACATGGAATTCTAGAAGACTTACCAGTTCGGGTTGGAGGAGTAGAAATCCCCACGGATTTCATTGTTCTAGATATGGGAGAAGAACCAAAGGACCCTTTGCTGTTTGGAAGGCCCTTCTTAGCCACTGCAGGAGCTGTGATCAATGTGCCAAAAGGAGAAATCGAACTCAACCTTGGGAAAGATTTCAAGATGACTTTCAGCATTAGTGACATAATGAAAAAACCGACCATTGAGGGTCAACTGTTCGTGGTACAAGAAATAGATGATCTTTCAAAGGACCTGTTTGGAGAATTGATGGAGAAAGACCACCTTGGTACTGCTTTGATAAAAGACGGTTGTGATGGATACATATACGAAGAAACTGAGGTCTACAAAAGCCTGTTGGACTCTTGCAAATCACTGAAAAGTGAAAAACAGTTCGAAACTTTACACTCGACCTCAACACTCGAGCACACCAAGCTCGAGCATTCCGATTTAGCCTCTGGGAATCAACACTCGACCATAACACTCGACCACACTAAGGTCGAGTGTCCGCTCGATGATGACTGGTCGGAGCTCAAATCGCCGAAAGTGGAACTCAAACCACTCCCCTCCGGTCTCAGGTACGCATTTCTTGGATCTAACTCTACTTATCCAGTAATAGTAAATAATGCATTGAGTGATGATGAGTTAAACATGTTGCTTTCTGAATTAAGAAGGTTTAGAAAAACCTTAGGATACTCACTGTCTAACATTAGAGGGATCTCTCCCGATTTATGCACACATAGAATTCACCTTGAAAATGAATCTTATTCTAGCAGGGAACCTCAAAGGAGATTGAATCCGAATTTAAAGGAGGTCGTTAAAAAGGAAATTTTAAAACTGTTAGATGCTGATATAATCTATCCTATTTCTGATAGTAAATGGGTGTCTCCTGTGCATTGTGTGCCTAAAAAGGGAGGGGTCACTGTCATTAGAAACGAAAATGATGGTTTGATTTCAACTAGAACCATTACAGGACATAGAATGTGCATTGATTTTAGGAAACTGAATTCTGCATCTAGAAAAGATCATTATCCTTTGCCATTCATCGACCAAATGCTTGAAAGGTTGGCTAATCATTCATATTATTGTTTCCTTGATGGATATAGTGGATTTTTCCAAATCCCTATACATCCAAATGATCAGGAAAAAACAACCTTTACTTGCCCTTATGGTACATTTGCATATAGGAGAATGCCATTTGGTCTTTGTAATGCACCTGCTACTTTTCAACGTTGCATGACTTCTATATTTTCGGATCTGATTGAGGAGATGGTCGAAGTGTTCATGGACGATTTCTCTGTCTATGGTTCTTCCTTCTCCTCTTGTTTGTCAAACTTGTGCAGGGTTCTATCTAGGTGCGTTGAGACGGATTTAGTGCTTAATTGGGAGAAATGCCACTTTATGGTGAAAGAAGGGATCGTTTTAGGTCATAAGATTTCTGAAAGGGGCATTGAAGTCGACAAAGCCAAGATAGAGGTTATGGTTCAGTTACAACCACCGAAAAATGTCAAGGACATTAGGAGTTTCTTGGGACATGCAGGATTCTATAGGCGGTTCATCAAAGACTTTTCGAAAACTGCTAGACCTTTGACTCGTCTCCTTTGTAAAGAGGCGGATTTCGTCTTTGACGAGGAATGCCTCAAGGCTTTTCTCGAACTCAAAGACGCCTTGATAACAGCACCAATAGTTCAAGCACCCGATTGGAATCTCCCTTTTGAGATAATGTGTGATGCTAGTGACTATGCTGTTGGAGCAGTTCTGGGACAGAAGATAGACAAGAAACTGAATGTGATCTACTATGCTAGTAAAACACTAGACGAAGCCCAGGTGAAATACGCCACCACGGAGAAGGAATTGCTTGCAGTTGTGTTCGCCTTTTAGAAATTCCGGTCCTATCTGGTTGGATCAAAAGTTATTGTACATACTGATCATGCAGCTCTAAGATACTTGATGAAAAAGAAGGATGCTAAGCCTAGACTGCTTAGATGGATTTTGTTGCTACAAGAATTCGACATGGAGATAGTCGATAAACCAGGGGTTGAAAACGGTGTTGCTGATCACTTATCAAGAATACAGGTTGAAGAAACCCTTCCAATGAATGATTATATGCCTGAAGAGCAGCTGTTAAGTTTTTTTACCGAACACTCGACCATGACACTCGAGCACCACCTGCTCGAGTGTCAAACCCACAGACAAAGAAGGCGTTTTTTGATCGGATCGAAGTTTATGGGAACATGTTTACCATGGTATGCCGATTTGGTAAACTATTTGGTCGGAGGAGAGCTGCCTAAAACCTTGAATTATCATCAAAGGAAGAAATGTTTTAGGGATGTAAGGCAGTATTTTTGGGATGAGCCTTATCTCTACAAGCAAGGATCTGATGGACTATTTAGAAGAGGAAGTCAATGGAATTTTGGAACATTGTCATGGATCTACTTATGGAGGACACTTTGCTGCATTCAAAACAGCACAGAAAATCCTTCAATCTGGGTTATGGTGGCCATCGATTTTTAAAGACTGCCAAGAGTTCATATCCAGATGTGATTGCTGCCAAAGAATGGGCAGTATAAGCAAGAGGAATGAGATGCCGCAGAATCCGATCTTGGAGATAGAAGTGTTTGACTGTTGGGGAATAGATTTCATGGGACCATTTAAGCCTCCTTCTTTAGGAAACAGTTACATTTTGGTTGCTGTGGATTATGTCTCTAAATGGGTAGAAGCTATTGCAGCTCCTACAAACGATGCAAAGGTGGTACTTAAACTCTTCAAACACATTATATTTCCCAGATTTGGTGTGCCAAGAGTTGTGATTAGCGATGGAGGATCCCATTTTGTCAACAAGGTTTTCGAAAATTTACTTAGGAAACATGGGGTTAAACACAAAGTGGCAACTCCTTATCATCCTCAAACCAGCGGACAAGTTGAAGTCTCTAATAGACAAATCAAATCGATTTTGATGAAGATAGTTGGGCTGTCAAAACGTGATTGGGCCACCAAATTGGATGATACTCTTTGGGCCTATAGGACTGCTTTCAAAACACCTATTGGCCGCACACCTTTTCAATTACTCTATGGAAAATCCTGCCATTTACCAGTTGAGATAGAGTACAAATCGATTTGGGCAACCAAACTCTTGAATTTCGATATCAAGACAGCACAAGAGAAGAGGCAGATGGACTTACATGAACTCGAAGAAATCAGACTCGAAGCATATGACAGCTCAAAAGCATACAAGGATCGAACAAAAGCAGCTCATGACAAAAAGATCCAGCGAAAAACAATCAAAATTGGTGATCAAGTGCTACTCTTTAACTCAAGACTCAAGCTATTTCCCGGAAAGCTACGATCGAAGTGGTCTGGTCCGTTCAAAGTATTACAAGTTTTACCTTATGGAGCAGTCACTTTAGCCAATAGCAATGGAGAAGGATTCACTGTAAACGGTCATAGAGTAAAGCCTTACTTGGCAAAAAGCACGATTCCCGAGGGAACTTCGGTTCTGCTCGATGAACCACCTCCTCTCCAATAAAAAGGAGGAAAGTCGAGCTTGAGACTATAAACAAGCGCAGTTGGGAGGCAATCCCAAAGGTATCCTCTGTATATATTCAATTTCTTCCTTTTCGCATATTTCCTTACAAATTTGCTATTTCATCATTTTTTTTCATACATCTATTTCGACTTACATGCACTTGGAAGGTTTTTTGGGTCTCTTTTTCAGGAAAATGGGGCCCACATGGGACAAATAGGGTCAAAACCGACAAGATGGGACAACACTCGACCACGCCTGGTCGAGTGTCCCGCTCGAGCATCAGCCAGCTTTTGGCATACTAACACTCGACCAAACCTGCTCGAGTGTCAGGCTCGAGCGTCCCGCCTTCATGCCTATTCACATACCTCCAAGCCTATAACTGCCAAAAGCTGAGAAAGGGGAGACATTTACTCCAAAAAATGGGTTAAATCTTTCTTTAATGCAATATCTTTTCCATTTAATTCAAAAAGATTTGATTTAATCCAAATTCAAATTTTGAATTTGAAAAGGCTCCCCCTTGTTTTTCTCCTCTAGAAAAGGAGGAGGAGCCTCTCTCCTTCCATTCACACGAAATACATTCTCTCTCTAACATTTCTCTCTAGTTGTTCTCTCTTTTACAGAAGCAAATCGTCCCTCTTTTTGTTCATCCACTACACTCGATCACCTCTGCTCGAGTGTCTTGTTCGAGTGTCCGAATACTTGCTCTTCCTCCGACCTACTTTCGCCATGACAGACGGAAAATCCAACAAAGCCAACCTCCTCCGCCTCAGAGCCAAAAATAATGCTCGATCAAGAAGCAATCCTTTACAAGGAGAGTCTTCCATGGCCGCAAGCAGACCCGGCAGAAAAGAGAAGAGAAGGATGGAAGTGCAATCTGAGAATGAGTCGGAAGAAAGAGGAGAATACATGGATGAAGACGAATTGGACCCAGACCTTGCTGCTGAAACACTCCGTGAAGATGGATATGGTGAAAGAGAGGCGGCAGAAGCAAGAGAGATAATTCTTGCCGGAAAAAGAGAGAAGGAGATGAAGGAGAGGCATAACTCGGCAAGAGCACTAAGCGATCTGCGGAGGATGAATTTTCTAGGTACCCGCTATCCATGCAAGGAAGCGCTAACCGCAATGGGGATAACAAGAGATGTGGATCTCATGTTGCAAAATTGTGGGCTGTCCACATTTGTGCAATATCCGCAAAGAGCTTACAAGGAAGAGACTCTTCAGTTTTTGGCAACGGTTCAAATCGTTCTATACGATGCTGAAAACGAGAGTCTCCAAGAAAAGCAAGGTGGCGGTTACATCTTCTTTGCAATAAGAGGAAGGGACTATCGAATGACATTCAAAGCACTTAGGGACCTCTTCGAGTTCCCAAAGGCGGAGTCCGAAAATTATGGACCCGATTTTGATAGAGCTGAGTTGGATGATGTGTGGAGGTCGATTGCATCAACAAGGAGCAGATTCTCATCCTCCCGATCTAAGGCATCACTGATCCGAAACCCGGCATTGAGGTATTTTCGAACAATCCTAGCAAATACATTTTTCTCACGTTTTACTACTGGAACAATTAACCTAGGAGAAATGGAGATGTTGGTGACTGCTCTTAAAGACATTGTTGGTCAAAAGAGTGACGGATCCCCAATTATTGGAGATCGAAACAATGCTGGATTAACCATCCAGTTTGCTAACCAATTAGTCACATACCGAGATTGGGCAAGGGATAACAAAACTGGAGGACGTGATGGAAAGATCACCATTGGCGGACTTATCACATGCATTCTGGAAAGGTGCAATGTGCCAATCGATGAGACACAATGGGCTGACCCTCGGTTCATGAACATCGATCATTTAAGGAGGAGTCAATTCTTGGCTACAATGGAAGTTCGAGGTAAGCTCCTTTACTCTTTCCATCATTTACTTAGACCAAACGCTTTTCTGCTCTTGCCAAACAGGGAGTACACGACAATAAGAATGGGGCGAAACACGGATTTCAACCCACCTCTAGAAGCCTTGTACGATCCCAATGAACCTCAGCAGAGTTCATCACCAACAAACAGCGATGAGGTGGATCCCGAGGCATATTGTTTTGAAGAATACACGATGCCACCTCGTCAAGGAGAACCAATCCGAGAAGCACACAAGCACATAGGCTTGTTGCAGAAAATGAACAAATGGTTGATGAAGAAGGTGAAGAAGCTGACTGCTAGCGACGAAGCTAGAAGACAGGAAAACGATGATCTAAGTAGAAGAGTTGCAGCTCTAGAAAGGAACAGCGGACCACAACCACCACCACCAACTATTCGCCCAAGAAGAGCCTCCATATCCACAGATCGTGAAAGGCAACACCAACCAGCACCAGCTAGACGCTCCTCAGCTAACCCAGCAGCCTTCTCATACAGAATACCATTTGATGCAGCAGGAGCAAGCTCGAGCCAACCGCTCGAGCACCAATCAGTCGAGCATTCCGAACACTCGACGGACACGCTCGAGCAAGCTGAGCTCGAGCGTCAAAGGCATAATGACTACTACATGGAGCTCATGCGAAATGTGGCATCCGATTACTGGAATCATTAAGAGGTACAAAAACCCCTTCCTTTCATTATATATACCATTGCATATTTTTCAATTGACTTGCTTTTACATTTACTTTACTTAGCTTGCTTTTGCATATTTTTCACTTGACTTGCTGGTCTAGGATCCTCTTTCGGACTTTTATACACACAAGGGACTGTGTGATTTAAGTTTGGGGGAGGGTTCTAGAGGATATTTGACTTTGTTTTATGTGGTTCTTAGTTTTTATTCTTGCATTTGATCATTTGCATCACATCTAAGGCATAGAAAAACCAAAAATATTGAAAAAAATCGAAAATGCATAAGTCAAAAACAGAGTGTTCATGTAGGTGCATTGCATTCATATAGGATTAAGTCTAGAGTTTCGGGAATCATCTTGCTAGATAGGTAGACTTGCTAGGTTGATTGTCTAGTAACCATAGTGAACTCTTAGACTTGCGTTTTTCCCTCTTGAACACTGATAGGTAGATCATTAACCTTTGAAACCGATACTTAGGTTGTGTCTCGAAAAGAACCTGATTTGTTACCTCATAATCGAATTTTATTTTCCAAATTAGGGGCTTGAGATACATTGCATAAGATCCTTCCTTAGGTTCAGCTAGCTAAGTAAAAAGAAAAGCATAAGGTGAATATAGAATCATCCTTCTCAAAACTCGGCTCAAAATATATGGTCTAAGATGAACGGGGATTGTGCGTAAACCCGTACCTTCTTGTGTTCATCAATAAAACCATTTCGATATCGCCTAAAATGAACCAGGACTGTGCGTAAACCCGTACTTTTTCGCGTCTCATTGATAAAGCTAATACATCGATGCCTAAGGTGAACCGGGACTGTGCGTAAACCCGTACTTTTTCGTGCTTCATTGATAAGCTAAAGCCAATAAAAACGAGTAAAGAGTTGAGAAGTGATCGAAAATGCTTAAACCATTAGTGACTAGCTGAATTTGAGGAAGTTGAATCCCAAAGTCTTTGATTAATAGCCCCTTTTGCGGACTGCACTTGAAAGAAATAGGTTTCGAATCTGAATTCCTTAAGAGACCAACTAAGTGTTAGGGAATAATCGGTCTTAATGCTAAGCCTTGATGAAAGTAAATTGTGGTTCTTACAAAAGAATGAGGTTTCACTTGTGGGTTACAGTTTTTCGATTTGGCAGGGTCATTTGTTTAAGTAAGATGTTCCCATTGTTAGCAACTTCTCTTCCTTCTTAGCTCAATACACATTTGCTTGAGGGCAAGCAAAGACTAAGTTTGGGGGAGTTGGATGTGTCTGCATTTTACCACATTTTAGGACCATTATTTAGAATGTTTTGCATTCATACTTGCATTATTATAATTGTTTTAGGATATTTTTAGCATAATTTGCATTATTAGTATCGGGCATTGCATACATTGCATAAAAAGGACTTTTAGGTACTTTTTGGAGCTTATCACGAAGTATTTCGGAGTACAAGAAGACCAATGAGGAATCGACTGGTCTAAGGTTGAAGTTCAAGATGCAAACTAGAAGATTTGTCACTCGAGTCTCCGACACTCGAGCATGACACTCGACCATCACTTGGTCGAGAGCCTTTACGGACCAGAACCGAGACTTTAGACGAAGATTGAATCTTTGGGCTTCCCCTGCAAAAAAGGCCCATCAAAAGCCCCTTTGTGCAAGCCCAATTATCTTTAGTTCTTTTCTATTTTTCTTTCTTAGGGAAATTTCCTTTTAACTTTTAAAAGGAAATTCCCATTTTTCTTTCAAGGGAATTTTTCCCTTTTTCTCTTTAAGTATTTTTCCTTTTTCTTTAAGATCTTTTTATCTATAAATTGTACTAGGATTTCTACTTTCAATATACAATATTTTCTAGCAATTTTCGAGTCTCATATTTTTACTAAGGCATTTACGATTTTTGGCTTCAAGTTTTATGCAATTAGATTTCGATTTTAAGTCTTTATTTTATTTCATGAATTCTGAGTAAGTTAGTCTAGGGTTCTTGAGGAAAGGGTGAGATTAGGGGAAAACTTAGGGATTTCTAGATTTGTCTATGTTTAAAAAAGGTCTTAGATCTCTTTAGTTTAAGTGTTCTTAATGCTTGTTTCTTTCTGATCAATTGAAATTCGATCTCTTGGTGAATCCCCCCCGAGAGGCGTTTGGGGAATCACTTGAACATGCTTAAATTAAGATAGCATCTTCCTAGCTCAAGAGATTGATTGTCTAGGGTGTTATTAGGCTTTGTAAGGTCCATACTTAAGGCCTCTTGAATTTCCAATCGTTGGGCGAGAGTCAAGTCAGGTTGTCTTTTAGGAGAGGTCCCATTGCGTGAGAGCGAATGTGACTACTTTGTGATTCCTTGCTTAGAGGTCATCTAAATAGGTTGATAGATAAGTCTAGAACCACTAGGAATACCCTAATCATTGATCCTAATCCTCGAGAACCCGTTTTTCCCTTATTGAATTTTCGTGATTTTAATACTCTGCTTTAGGTTGAGATTTCGTGTTGCACTTTATTTGTTTCACTATTGCTTTACTTATAATGCTCTGTTTTACATTCTAATACTCTGTTTCATTTTTAGCATTTTGTTTTAAGACTTCGTTATCACCTAGGATAGATCACCACTCATTAAAACCGAATTTGGCTTAGATTAGAATAAGTAGATTATATCTTGATTGCTAGTTACTCTCCCAGTGGATTGACACCATACTGTACTGCAATTGATTAAATAGACAGTTTGGTATTTGAGAAAACACCGCAAAAACCTGTTTATCAAATTGGCGCCGTTGCCAACTGGGATTAGTTAGCTACAATTAGGAAAATCACTTTTCTGAGACTAAGTTTATTATACTATTATTCTAAAAACGTTTCTGGTTTTTTCTCTGCTTTCAGGTACACTCGATCAACAAGCTCGATCAACACAACTCGAGCACGTTGATTTTTCTCCTGTTTCCAGAAAGCTCTAGCAGAACCAAGAAACACTCGATCA
Organism: Lepidium sativum; assembly: GCA_023374145.1. Lineage (NCBI taxonomy): Eukaryota > Viridiplantae > Streptophyta > Magnoliopsida > Brassicales > Brassicaceae > Lepidium > Lepidium sativum. Next base: position 8,086 of record JAKUCM010002791.1, on the reverse strand, counting down.
CTACACTCGAGCACCACCCGCTCGAGTGTCATTTCCGACAACACAAATCACTTGCATGAATACCAGATCCCGTGGAAGTGAAGACCTCATTCCATACTCTGGCAGAATAGACCGTTTGCCTCGTGAATACTTGCGAGAACAACGGAACCGATTGAACGAAGAATACACGGATCAGGTTAACATGGAAGAACAAGTACAAGCTACTGAACTAGGAACTCGTCCTAGGAGAGTTAGACACATTGGTGCCGGTGATGCTCCCAGTATCCACTCAACGCCATGGAATTGTCCCACCAGCCATCGCCAACAACAACTTTGAGATTAAGAGAGGAATGATCTCCATGGTTCAGAACAGTAAATTTCATGGTTTACCTTTTGAGGACCCACTAGATCATCTTGATGAATTTGAAAGACTAACCAGTCTGACAAAAATAAACGGGGTTAGTGAGGATGCTCTGAAATTGCGATTGTTTCCTTTCTCTCTTGGAGACAAAGCACATCTATGGGAAAAACACTTGCCACAAGGATCTATCACACTTGCCACCGATAATCATAACTTCTAAATTAAGAGAACAATAACCTTCTTGGAACATATGAGACCAACCTAAGTTGCTTAGCAAACTTTCTCATATCGAAGCAACATTACATTGCCTTGAACTTAGCATATAGAGATCACATGTGTAGAAGTACTATATGAACACGGTTAGCTCAAAAGATCAAGCTAGACTTCACAAAATAACTAAATTAGTGCATGACGGTTCACATATAATCATAACTTCTAGTGTAAAAGAACAATCACATAGTTGCAACATATGAAAGCAACCTAAGTTGCTTTGCACACTTTCTCATGTCAAAGCAACATTACATGGGCCTTGAACATAGGAAAAAGAGATCACATGTGTAGAAATCCTAGATAAGCACGAATAGCTCAAACGACCACGCTAGACCTCATAACTAAACCAAAGTAGTTCATGACGGTTCACCGATAATCATAACTTCTAACTTAAGAGAACAATGACCTTCTTGCAACATAGGAGATGAACCTAAGGTTCTTAGCACACTTTCTCAAGTCGAAGCGACATTAGATTGCATTGAACTTAACAAAAAGAGATCACATGTCTAGAAGTAGTATATGAATACGAACAGCTCAAAGGATCAAGCTAGATTTCATAACTCAACGAAAGTAGTGCATGACGGTTCACAGATAATCATAACTTCTAGCATAAGAGAACAATCATATAGTTGCAACATGAGAGCACCCTAAGTTGCTTTGCAAACTTTCTCATGTCAAAGCAACATTACATGTGCCTTGAACTAAGCAAAAAGAGATCCTATGTGTAAAAGTCCTAGATTAGCACGAATAGCTCAAACGACCACGCTAGAACTCATAACTAAACAAAAGTAGTTCATGACGGTTCACCGATAATCATAACTTCTAACTTAAGAGAACAATAACCTTCTTGGAACATATGAGACCAACCTAAGTTGCTTATCAAACTTTCTCATATCGAAGCGACATTACATTGCCTTGGACTTAGCATATAGAGATCACATGTGTAGAAGTACTATATGAACACGGTTAGCTCAAAAGATCAAGCTAGACCTCACAAAATAACTAAATTAGTGCATGGCGGTTCACATATAATCAGAACTTCTAGCGTAAAAGAACAATCACATAGTTGCAACATATGAGAGCAACCTAAGTTGCTTTGCACACTTTCTCATGTCAAAGCGACATTACATGGGCCTTGAACATAGGAAAAAGAGATCACATGTGTAGAAATCCTAGATAAGCACGAATAGCTCAAACAACCACGCTAGACCTCATAACTAAACCAAAGTAGTTCATGACGGTTCACCGATAGTCATAACTTCTAACTTAAGAGAGCAATGACCTTCTTGCAACATATGAGACCAACCTAAGGTTCTTAGCACACTTTCTCAAGTCGAAGCGACATTAGATTGCCTTGAACTTAACAAAAAGAGATCACATGTCTAGAAGTAGTATATGAATACGAACAGCTCAAAGGATCAAGCTAGATTTCATAACTCGACGAAAGTAGTTCATGACGGTTCACAGATAATCATAACTTCTAGCGTAAGAGAACAATCACATAGTTGCAACATGAGAGCAACCTAAGTTGCTTTGCACACTTTCTCATGTCAAAGCAACATTACATGTGCCTTGAACTAAGCAAAAAGAGATCCTATGTGTAAAAGTCCTAGATTAGCACGAATAGCTCAAACGACCACGCTAGAACTCATAACTCAACCAAAGTAGTTCATGACGGTTCACCGATAATCATAACTTCTAACTTAAGAGAACAATGACCTTCTTGCAACATATGAGACCAACCTAAGGTTCTTAGCACACTTTCTCAAGTCGATGCGAAATTAGATTGCCTTGAACTTAGCATATAGAGATCACATGTGTAGAAGTACTATATGAACACGGTTAGTTTAAAAGATCAAGCAAGACTTCACAAAATAACTAAATTAGTGCATGACGGTTCACATATAATCATAACTTCTAGTGTAAAAGAACAATCACATAGTTGCAACATATGAAAGCAACCTAAGTTGCTTTGCACACTTTCTCATGTCAAAGCAACATTACATGTGCCTTGAACTAAGCAAAAAGAGCTCCTATGTGTAAAAGTCCTAGATTAGCACGAATAGCTCAAACGACCACGCTAGAACTCATAACTCAACCAAAGTAGTTCATGACGGTTCACCGATTATCATAACTTTTAACTTAAGAGAACAATGACCGTCTTGCAACATATGAGACCAACCTAAAGTTCTTAACACACTTTCTCAAGTCGAAACGACATTAGATTGCCTTGAACTTAACAAAAAGAGATCACATGTCTAGAAGTAGTATATGAATACGAACAACTCAGAGGATCAAGCTAGATTTCATAACTCGACGAAAGGAGTTCATGACGATTCACAAATAATCATAACTTCTAGCGTAAGAGAACAATCACATAGTTGCAACATGAGAGCACCCTAAGTTGCTTTGCACACTCTCTCATGTCAAAGCAACATTACATGTGCCTTGAACTAAGCAAAAAGAGATCCTATGTGTAAAAGTCCTAGATAAGCACGAATAGCTCAAACGACCACGCTAGAACTCATAACTCAACCAAAGTAGTTCATGACGGTTCACCGATAATCATAACTTCTAACTTAAGAGAACAATGACCTTCTTGCAACATATGAGACCAACCTAAGGTTCTTAGCACACTTTCTCAAGTCGATGCGACATTAGATTGCCTTGAACTTAACAACAAGAGATCACATGTCTAGAAGTAGTATATGAATACGAACAACTCAGAGGATCAAGCTAGATTTCATAACTCGACGAAAGGAGTTCATGACGATTCACAAATAATCATAACTTCTAGCGTAAGAGAACAATCACATAGTTGCAACATGAGAGCACCCTAAGTTGCTTTGCACACTCTCTCATGTCAAAGCAACATTACATGTGCCTTGAACTAAGCAAAAAGAGATCCTATGTGTAAAAGTCCTAGATTAGCACGAATAGCTCAAACGACCACGCTAGAACTCATAACTCAACCAAAGTAGTTCATGACGGTTCACCGATAATCATAACTTCTAACTTAAGAGAACAATGACCTTCTTGCAACATATGAGACCAACCTAAGGTTCTTAGCACACTTTCTCAAGTCGATGCGAAATTAGATTGCCTTGAACTTAGCATATAGAGATCACATGTGTAGAAGTACTATATGAACACGGTTAGCTCAAAAGATCAAGCTAGCCTTCAAAAAAAAACTAAATTAGTGCATGACGGTTCACATATAATCATAACTTCTAGTGTAAAAGAACAATCACATAGTTGCAACATATGAAAGCAACCTAAGTTGCTTTGCACACTTTCTCATGTCAAAGCAACATTACATGTGCCTTGAACTAAGCAAAAAGAGCTCCTATGTGTAAAAGTCCTAGATTAGCACGAATAGCTCAAACGACCACGCTAGAACTCATAACTCAACCAAAGTAGTTCATGACGGTTCACCGATTATCATAACTTTTAACTTAAGAGAACAAGGACCGTCTTGCAACATATGAGACCAACCTAAAGTTCTTAACACACTTTCTCAAGTCGAAGCGACATTAGATTGCCTTGAACTTAACAAAAAGAGATCACATGTCTAGAAGTAGTATATGAATACGAACAACTCAGAGGATCAAGCTCGATTTCATAACTCGACGAAAGGAGTTCATGACGATTCACAAATAATCATAACTTCTCGCGTAAGAGAACAATCACATAGTTGCAACATGAGAGCACTCTAAGTTGCTTTGCACACTTTCTCATGTCAAAGCAACATTACATGTGCCTTGAACTAAGCAAAAAGAGATCCTATGTGTAAAAGTCCTAGATTAGCACGAATAGCTCAAACGACCACGCTAGAACTCATAACTCAACCAAAGTAGTTCATGACGGTTCACCGATAATCATAACTTCTAACTTAAGAGAACAATGACCTTCTTGCAACATATGAGACCAACCTAAGGTTCTTAGCACACTTTCTCAAGTCGATGCGACATTAGATTGCCTTGAACTTAACAAAAAGAGATCACATGTCTAGAAGTAGTATATGAATACGAACAACTCAGAGGATCAAGCTAGATTTCATAACTCGACGAAAGGAGTTCATGACGATTCACAAATAATCATAACTTCTAGCGTAAGAGAACAATCACATAGTTGCAACATGAGAGCACCCTAAGTTGCTTTGCACACTCTCTCATGTCAAAGCAACATTACATGTGCCTTGAACTAAGCAAAAAGAGATCCTATGTGTAAAAGTCCTAGATTAGCACGAATAGCTCAAACGACCACGCTAGAACTCATAACTCAACCAAAGTAGTTCATGACGGTTCACCGATAATCATAACTTCTAACTTAAGAGAACAATGACCTTCTTGCAACATATGAGACCAACCTAAGGTTCTTAGCACACTTTCTCAAGTCGAAGCGACATTAGATTGCCTTGAACTTAACAAAAAGAGATCACATGTCTAGAAGTAGTATATGAATACGAACAGCTCAAAGGATCAAGCTAGATTTCATAACTCGACGAAAGTAGTTCATGACGGTTCACAGATAATCATAACTTCTAGCGTAAGAGAACAATCACATAGTTGCAACATGAGAGCAACCTAAGTTGCTTTGCACACTTTCTCATGTCAAAGCAACATTACATGTGCCTTGAACTAAGCAAAAAGAGATCCTATGTGTAAAAGTCCTAGATTAGCACGAATAGCTCAAACGACCACGCTAGAACTCATAACTCAACCAAAGTAGTTCATGACGGTTCACCGATAATCATAACTTCTAACTTAAGAGAACAATGACCTTCTTGCAACATATGAGACCAACCTAAGGTTCTTAGCACACTTTCTCAAGTCGATGCGAAATTAGATTGCCTTGAACTTAGCATATAGAGATCACATGTGTAGAAGTACTATATGAACACGGTTAGCTCAAAAGATCAAGCTAGACTTCACAAAATAACTAAATTAGTGCATGACGGTTCACATATAATCATAACTTCTAGCGTAAAAGAACAATCACATAGTTGCAACATATGAAAGCAACCTAAGTTGCTTTGCACACTTTCTCATGTCAAAGCAACATTACATGGGCCTTGAACATAGGAAAAAGAGATCACATGTGTAGAAATCCTAGATAAGCACGAATAGCTCAAACGACCACGCTAGACCTCATAACTAAACCAAAGTAGTTCATGACGGTTCACCGATAATCATAACTTCTAACTTAAGAGAACAATGACCTTCTTGCAACATATGAGACGAACCTAAGGTTCTTAGCACACTTTCTCAAGTCGAAGCGACATTAGATTGCATTGAACTTAACAAAAAGAGATCACATGTCTAGAAGTAGTATATGAATACGAACAGCTCAAAGGATCAAGCTAGATTTCATAACTCAACGAAAGTAGTGCATGACGGTTCACAGATAATCATAACTTCTAGCATAAGAGAACAATTATATAGTTGCAACATGAGAGCACCCTAAGTTGCTTTGCAAACTTTCTCATGTCAAAGCAACATTACATGTGCCTTGAACTAAGCAAAAAGAGATCCTATGTGTAAAAGTCCTAGATTAGCACGAATAGCTCAAACGACCACGCTAGAACTCATAACTAAACAAAAGTAGTTCATGACGGTTCACCGATAATCATAACTTCTAACTTAAGAGAACAATAACCTTCTTGGAACATATGAGACCAACCTAAGTTGCTTATCAAACTTTCTCATATCGAAGCGACATTACATTGCCTTGGACTTAGCATATAGAGATCACATGTGTAGAAGTACTATATGAACACGGTTAGCTCAAAAGATCAAGCTAGACCTCACAAAATAACTAAATTAGTGCATGGCGGTTCACATATAATCAGAACTTCTAGCGTAAAAGAACAATCACATAGTTGCAACATATGAGAGCAACCTAAGTTGCTTTGCACACTTTCTCATGTCAAAGCGACATTACATGGGCCTTGAACATAGGAAAAAGAGATCACATGTGTAGAAATCCTAGATAAGCACGAATAGCTCAAACAACCACGCTAGACCTCATAACTAAACCAAAGTAGTTCATGACGGTTCACCGATAATCATAACTTCTAACTTAAGAGAACAATGACCTTCTTGCAACATATGAGACCAACCTAAGGTTCTTAGCACACTTTCTCAAGTCGAAGCGACATTAGATTGCCTTGAACTTAACAAAAAGAGATCACATGTCTAGAAGTAGTATATGAATACGTACAGCTCAAAGGATCAAGCTAGATTTCATAACTCGACGAAAGTAGTTCATGACGGTTCACAGATAATCATAACTTCTAGCGTAAGAGAACAATCACATAGTTGCAACATGAGAGCAACCTAAGTTGCTTTGCACACTTTCTCATGTCAAAGCAACATTACATGTGCCTTGAACTAAGCAAAAAGAGATCCTATGTGTAAAAGTCCTAGATTAGCACGAATAGCTCAAACGACCACGCTAGAACTCATAACTCAACCAAAGTAGTTCATGACGGTTCACCGATAATCATAACTTCTAACTTAAGAGAACAATGACCTTCTTGCAACATATGAGACCAACCTAAGGTTCTTAGCACACTTTCTCAAGTCGATGCGAAATTAGATTGCCTTGAACTTAGCATATAGAGATCACATGTGTAGAAGTACTATATGAACACGGTTAGTTTAAAAGATCAAGCAAGACTTCACAAAATAACTAAATTAGTGCATGACGGTTCACATATAATCATAACTTCTAGTGTAAAAGAACAATCACATAGTTGCAACATATGAAAGCAACCTAAGTTGCTTTGCACACTTTCTCATGTCAAAGCAACATTACATGTGCCTTGAACTAAGCAAAAAGAGCTCCTATGTGTAAAAGTACTAGATTAGCACGAATAGCTCAAACTACCACGCTAGAACTCATAACTCAACCAAAGTAGTTCATGACGGTTCACCGATTATCATAACTTTTAACTTAAGAGAACAATGACCGTCTTGCAACATATGAGACCAACCTAAAGTTCTTAACACACTTTCTCAAGTCGAAGCGACATTAGATTGCCTTGAACTTAACAAAAAGAGATCACATGTCTAGAAGTAGTATATGAATACGAACAACTCAGAGGATCAAGCTCGATTTCATAACTCGACGAAAGGAGTTCATGACGATTCACAAATAATCATAACTTCTCGCGTAAGAGAACAATCACATAGTTGCAACATGAGAGCACTCTAAGTTGCTTTGCACACTTTCTCATGTCAAAGCAACATTACATGTGCCTTGAACTAAGCAAAAAGAGATCCTATGTGTAAAAGTCCTAGATTAGCACGAATAGCTCAAACGACCACGCTAGAACTCATAACTCAACCAAAGTAGTTCATGACGGTTCACCGATAATCATAACTTCTAACTTAAGAGAACAATGACCTTCTTGCAACATATGAGACCAACCTAAGGTTCTTAGCACACTTTCTCAAGTCGATGCGACATTAG
>JAKUCM010002790.1:0-60390 GCA_023374145.1 Lepidium sativum | reverse complement strand
ATCAGAGAATCCCACCAAATTAATAATAATCAGAAACATTTGTTTCTTCTCTCTGTTGTAAAATTCAATCTTGTACTGTTCAATTTCCAAGAATGGCTTCTCTTACGCCTAGAGTGTTAATCAAGCTTCTTCAGACGATGAATACTAACATTAAGGTTCGAGGAGAATATCGGTCTGTTCTCTTGCAGGTAATCAGCATTGTCCCTGCTTTAGCCGGCTCAGAGCTTTGGCCGAACCAAGGCTTCTTCATTAAAGTGTCGGATTCATCTCACTCCACATATGTCTCACTCAGGAACGAAGACAATGAACTTATCTTGAACAACAAACTGGGGTTGGGACAGTTCTTCTACGTTGATAAGCTTGAAGCTGGAACACCTGTTCCTGTGATGGTGGGAGTTAGACCGATCTCTGGTCGCCATCCTTTTGTAGGAAATCCCAAAGACTTGATGCAAATGCTTGTACCTAGTGAGACAGCATCTATACAAGAAGAAAATCACAGGCAGAAAAAGGTAATCATCAGATTCTTGGGCTTTTTTAGTTCTAGAAAAATCTTTCCTTTGATACAAAAATTCTCAGCAGAAAGATGGTCCGAACAAGGTGGAGAGTTTGAAAAGACACCAAGCTTTTGTAATCAAGGAAGAGAAGACAGGTGTGGCTTCAAGATATATGAAGGGTATTTCAAACACAAAAACAAGCGGATCCGATTCGAGTAGCGGCAGTAGTAACAATGAGAGTGAGACTGGATTGTTAATGGAAACTAAGAGAGTTGGTGGATTGGCTAAGGGCAAGCAAAGGGAGCACAATATTCAGGTGTGTGTGTTCTTCAGATAAGTCACATCGGTCGTAGGATCATCTAGATTAACGTATATATTATGTACTGTGAGCTTGACCTGTAATTAACATACTGTTTATGAGCTACAGGCACGTCTACCTGGTCCTCCACAATCTCGGCCAGCGACAGCTCCAACAAAGGCAGAGCCAAGGAAAGCCTCTTTGAGCTCCACAATGAATTTCATGAACAGGAAGAGTAACTCTTCTGAGGATGCATCATGGAGCTCTCTGCCTGTTACTCTATCAAAAATGGGTAAAGTACGCTTTTTATCTGTATCTCTCCTTTTGTTTTGAATCATTCCCCTATGAGCTCATTGCTGAATAATTCTCTTAATTAAAGGGAATGTTGAGAAGGAGAAATATTGCAGCTCTAATAGCCACAGAAGTACAAAGCGAGGTACTGGCTGCTTCACATCTTATCAAGTGTATCAGGCGAGTTACCTTTAAATTAAAACTGATCATAAAGGATAGACGCAAAATCAATGATTTTGCCTTTTGCCTGATGAAAGAAACAATGATTTTGCAGTATGTTTTTTGACCTCAGCTCAAATGCTTCGCCAAAGAATCCACATATCTTTCTCAGAAACTTTTTCACTCTCCAGAGTATCCTTGACCAGGCACAGGTCACAGCTGCAGCATCTAAAGAGAAATCCTTGCAGCACGTGAATATTCATTCATTATATGGGGAACCAGAAAAGTTAAGCAAGAAAACAAGTCTAGTTTCAAGCAGAACCAAAACAAAGTCTTCAAAAACTCTAACAGAAGCTGAAAAGCTAGAATGGATCCAGGGAAATGGCACAGAAGAGATGAAAGAAGTGAGAAACACTTTGAAACGAGAAACAAAAAGCTGGTTTTTGAAATTCTTGGAAGAAGCATTAGATAATGGATTCCATGCTAGTGTTTCGGAGAAAAAAGGAAATACCAAAGGAGGGCGTCAAGCGGAACCAGATAATCATATTGCCGAGATAAATCATAGCAATCTTGGAACGGGTATGTGTTCTGATAATGCGCAACGTAAGGCTTCAGAAGGATCTGAGGCATCAGATGATACGGAGAAAGAAATGATGGAAGAAATGCTGGATGACACGGAAGTCGAAGCTTTTACTGATGCAGAAAATGAGATCCCAAGACTAAGTCAGGAGTCTGAAGAATGGGGTAATGCTGAGGTTTCAAATGGCGAATCTCATTCTCAGCCTTACCCCGGTACAAATGCTGAATTACCTGCTACTATGGCTTCTAGGCATCAAACCATGGGTTCACTTTTGGATTCACCTGGCGAAAGCACAGTTCCATGGAATTCGCTAGTGAAGCATCGATATCCAAACGAGGCATCTGAACTTGATGCTTCTGTGGATTCTCCAGTGGGTAGTCCTGCTTTCTGGAACTTCTCTTCCCTTAGCAATACAGAGAATGATACAACTCAAATGAGAAAGAAGTGGGGAGCAGCTCAGAAACGTGTTGCTGCTGGTAATTTATCTGTCAATCAGTGCCAACAGGATGTGACAAAAGGGTTAAAAAGGCTTTTGAATTTTGGAAGAAAAAACCGTGCGGCTGAGAGTTTGGCTGACTGGATATCTGCTACAACGTCTGAAGGGGATGATGATACTGACGATGGAAGAGATCTTACAAATCGATTATCAGAAGACTTGAGAAAGTCAAGAATGGGATTCTTGCAGAGCCATCCTTCTGGTGATAGCTTCAACGAGAGCGAGCTATTCAATGAACAAGGTAAACGAACAAAATATCATTGCGTTATTATTCTATATATAAAACGTTTAAAGATGATTTTCGCAATTTATCCAAAATCAGTGTCCTTAACTCTATAAATATTCAGTACTTGATTGATGATCTAATATTGTGTATCGCATTTCAGTCCAACCTACTGAAGCAGCATTGAGCTATAAACTGAAGGAGGATCAGACGTCAGGAACTTCTGTGAAAGGTAAATCAATCAAGTGTTCTACTCACGAAAACTCCTAACCGATTTTTTCTTATAGAACCTAAAGGTAAAAGATATATATCATTAAACTGAGATCTCAACCATAATCCACAGTCCGATATGTCTAAGCTGTGAATTACTCATTTAGAATCTTTGCTAGATGTTTTTTCACTAACACTTTAAACTTCACGTATACTACAGCTCCAAGGTCATTCTTTTCACTCTCCAATTTTCGTAGCAAAGGAAAATGATCTGAAACCGATATCCATTTAAGAAGTCAGGAAACCAAGCCAATGAAAGGTAGAAGAATCACAATTGCAGGCACAACCTACACGAGTATATAAGTGAGCTGTTATGTGCTCTTTGTTTTTGATCAATGTATCATTGAGAGCCCTTCTTCTCTGATAACTTTCTCATAGTGAGTGTGAAGCCTACATTGTAAATTGCATCAAACCTGAAACATGTTTGATATCGATGTGATTTTGGTTGCACAAACCAATAAAGGATGTCAATGTTCATTTACCATTTTGATCCTTCAGTTTGAAACTTGGAAATCTGATGAAACATTCGCATCCAGAATTTAATTAATGAAGTATGGTAGAAATTAATAATCTTTGTGATGTAGCCATGCCAATAATCTTTAGTTTTGTGACCAACACGCAAAACGGCAAAAGTGGGAACAGAGAAGGTATATCCATAATAATACTTACCTTGCCAGAAAAACTTTGTCCACCTTCTCGGAATGTGACGTGAGATCAAAGTTGACGTAACCCAGTATGAAATTACTATTAGCTCCCTCCACCTTCACGACACCATTCTCTACCTCATCAAGGGTAAAGTAGTCATTCACCAAAAACAATGAAAGAAAATTGGGACAAGAAATCCTCATGAGCCTAACAAGTAACATGATCACTTGACTTCAAAGCCAAGTGAAGTTTTATGACGTTACTTACCCGTCATGCAAAGATAGAGAAGATGCTCCATCATCAAGGATCAGAGAATCCCACCAAATTAATAATAATCAGAAACATTTGTTTCTTCTCTCTGTTGTAAAATTCAATCTTGTACTGTTCAATTTCCAAGAATGGCTTCTCTTACGCCTAGAGTGTTAATCAAGCTTCTTCAGACGATGAATACTAACATTAAGGTTCGAGGAGAATATCGGTCTGTTCTCTTGCAGGTAATCAGCATTGTCCCTGCTTTAGCCGGCTCAGAGCTTTGGCCGAACCAAGGCTTCTTCATTAAAGTGTCGGATTCATCTCACTCCACATATGTCTCACTCAGGAACGAAGACAATGAACTTATCTTGAACAACAAACTGGGGTTGGGACAGTTCTTCTACGTTGATAAGCTTGAAGCTGGAACACCTGTTCCTGTGATGGTGGGAGTTAGACCGATCTCTGGTCGCCATCCTTTTGTAGGAAATCCCAAAGACTTGATGCAAATGCTTGTACCTAGTGAGACAGCATCTATACAAGAAGAAAATCACAGGCAGAAAAAGGTAATCATCAGATTCTTGGGCTTTTTTAGTTCTAGAAAAATCTTTCCTTTGATACAAAAATTCTCAGCAGAAAGATGGTCCGAACAAGGTGGAGAGTTTGAAAAGACACCAAGCTTTTGTAATCAAGGAAGAGAAGACAGGTGTGGCTTCAAGATATATGAAGGGTATTTCAAACACAAAAACAAGCGGATCCGATTCGAGTAGCGGCAGTAGTAACAATGAGAGTGAGACTGGATTGTTAATGGAAACTAAGAGAGTTGGTGGATTGGCTAAGGGCAAGCAAAGGGAGCACAATATTCAGGTGTGTGTGTTCTTCAGATAAGTCACATCGGTCGTAGGATCATCTAGATTAACGTATATATTATGTACTGTGAGCTTGACCTGTAATTAACATACTGTTTATGAGCTACAGGCACGTCTACCTGGTCCTCCACAATCTCGGCCAGCGACAGCTCCAACAAAGGCAGAGCCAAGGAAAGCCTCTTTGAGCTCCACAATGAATTTCATGAACAGGAAGAGTAACTCTTCTGAGGATGCATCATGGAGCTCTCTGCCTGTTACTCTATCAAAAATGGGTAAAGTACGCTTTTTATCTGTATCTCTCCTTTTGTTTTGAATCATTCCCCTATGAGCTCATTGCTGAATAATTCTCTTAATTAAAGGGAATGTTGAGAAGGAGAAATATTGCAGCTCTAATAGCCACAGAAGTACAAAGCGAGGTACTGGCTGCTTCACATCTTATCAAGTGTATCAGGCGAGTTACCTTTAAATTAAAACTGATCATAAAGGATAGACGCAAAATCAATGATTTTGCCTTTTGCCTGATGAAAGAAACAATGATTTTGCAGTATGTTTTTTGACCTCAGCTCAAATGCTTCGCCAAAGAATCCACATATCTTTCTCAGAAACTTTTTCACTCTCCAGAGTATCCTTGACCAGGCACAGGTCACAGCTGCAGCATCTAAAGAGAAATCCTTGCAGCACGTGAATATTCATTCATTATATGGGGAACCAGAAAAGTTAAGCAAGAAAACAAGTCTAGTTTCAAGCAGAACCAAAACAAAGTCTTCAAAAACTCTAACAGAAGCTGAAAAGCTAGAATGGATCCAGGGAAATGGCACAGAAGAGATGAAAGAAGTGAGAAACACTTTGAAACGAGAAACAAAAAGCTGGTTTTTGAAATTCTTGGAAGAAGCATTAGATAATGGATTCCATGCTAGTGTTTCGGAGAAAAAAGGAAATACCAAAGGAGGGCGTCAAGCGGAACCAGATAATCATATTGCCGAGATAAATCATAGCAATCTTGGAACGGGTATGTGTTCTGATAATGCGCAACGTAAGGCTTCAGAAGGATCTGAGGCATCAGATGATACGGAGAAAGAAATGATGGAAGAAATGCTGGATGACACGGAAGTCGAAGCTTTTACTGATGCAGAAAATGAGATCCCAAGACTAAGTCAGGAGTCTGAAGAATGGGGTAATGCTGAGGTTTCAAATGGCGAATCTCATTCTCAGCCTTACCCCGGTACAAATGCTGAATTACCTGCTACTATGGCTTCTAGGCATCAAACCATGGGTTCACTTTTGGATTCACCTGGCGAAAGCACAGTTCCATGGAATTCGCTAGTGAAGCATCGATATCCAAACGAGGCATCTGAACTTGATGCTTCTGTGGATTCTCCAGTGGGTAGTCCTGCTTTCTGGAACTTCTCTTCCCTTAGCAATACAGAGAATGATACAACTCAAATGAGAAAGAAGTGGGGAGCAGCTCAGAAACGTGTTGCTGCTGGTAATTTATCTGTCAATCAGTGCCAACAGGATGTGACAAAAGGGTTAAAAAGGCTTTTGAATTTTGGAAGAAAAAACCGTGCGGCTGAGAGTTTGGCTGACTGGATATCTGCTACAACGTCTGAAGGGGATGATGATACTGACGATGGAAGAGATCTTACAAATCGATTATCAGAAGACTTGAGAAAGTCAAGAATGGGATTCTTGCAGAGCCATCCTTCTGGTGATAGCTTCAACGAGAGCGAGCTATTCAATGAACAAGGTAAACGAACAAAATATCATTGCGTTATTATTCTATATATAAAACGTTTAAAGATGATTTTCGCAATTTATCCAAAATCAGTGTCCTTAACTCTATAAATATTCAGTACTTGATTGATGATCTAATATTGTGTATCGCATTTCAGTCCAACCTACTGAAGCAGCATTGAGCTATAAACTGAAGGAGGATCAGACGTCAGGAACTTCTGTGAAAGGTAAATCAATCAAGTGTTCTACTCACGAAAACTCCTAACCGATTTTTTCTTATAGAACCTAAAGGTAAAAGATATATATCATTAAACTGAGATCTCAACCATAATCCACAGTCCGATATGTCTAAGCTGTGAATTACTCATTTAGAATCTTTGCTAGATGTTTTTTCACTAACACTTTAAACTTCACGTATACTACAGCTCCAAGGTCATTCTTTTCACTCTCCAATTTTCGTAGCAAAGGAAAATGATCTGAAACCGATATCCATTTAAGAAGTCAGGAAACCAAGCCAATGAAAGGTAGAAGAATCACAATTGCAGGCACAACCTACACGAGTATATAAGTGAGCTGTTATGTGCTCTTTGTTTTTGATCAATGTATCATTGAGAGCCCTTCTTCTCTGATAACTTTCTCATAGTGAGTGTGAAGCCTACATTGTAAATTGCATCAAACCTGAAACATGTTTGATATCGATGTGATTTTGGTTGCACAAACCAATAAAGGATGTCAATGTTCATTTACCATTTTGATCCTTCAGTTTGAAACTTGGAAATCTGATGAAACATTCGCATCCAGAATTTAATTAATGAAGTATGGTAGAAATTAATAATCTTTGTGATGTAGCCATGCCAATAATCTTTAGTTTTGTGACCAACACGCAAAACGGCAAAAGTGGGAACAGAGAAGGTATATCCATAATAATACTTACCTTGCCAGAAAAACTTTGTCCACCTTCTCGGAATGTGACGTGAGATCAAAGTTGACGTAACCCAGTATGAAATTACTATTAGCTCCCTCCACCTTCACGACACCATTCTCTACCTCATCAAGGGTAAAGTAGTCATTCACCAAAAACAATGAAAGAAAATTGGGACAAGAAATCCTCATGAGCCTAACAAGTAACATGATCACTTGACTTCAAAGCCAAGTGAAGTTTTATGACGTTACTTACCCGTCATGCAAAGATAGAGAAGATGCTCCATCATCAAGGATCAGAGAATCCCACCAAATTAATAATAATCAGAAACATTTGTTTCTTCTCTCTGTTGTAAAATTCAATCTTGTACTGTTCAATTTCCAAGAATGGCTTCTCTTACGCCTAGAGTGTTAATCAAGCTTCTTCAGACGATGAATACTAACATTAAGGTTCGAGGAGAATATCGGTCTGTTCTCTTGCAGGTAATCAGCATTGTCCCTGCTTTAGCCGGCTCAGAGCTTTGGCCGAACCAAGGCTTCTTCATTAAAGTGTCGGATTCATCTCACTCCACATATGTCTCACTCAGGAACGAAGACAATGAACTTATCTTGAACAACAAACTGGGGTTGGGACAGTTCTTCTACGTTGATAAGCTTGAAGCTGGAACACCTGTTCCTGTGATGGTGGGAGTTAGACCGATCTCTGGTCGCCATCCTTTTGTAGGAAATCCCAAAGACTTGATGCAAATGCTTGTACCTAGTGAGACAGCATCTATACAAGAAGAAAATCACAGGCAGAAAAAGGTAATCATCAGATTCTTGGGCTTTTTTAGTTCTAGAAAAATCTTTCCTTTGATACAAAAATTCTCAGCAGAAAGATGGTCCGAACAAGGTGGAGAGTTTGAAAAGACACCAAGCTTTTGTAATCAAGGAAGAGAAGACAGGTGTGGCTTCAAGATATATGAAGGGTATTTCAAACACAAAAACAAGCGGATCCGATTCGAGTAGCGGCAGTAGTAACAATGAGAGTGAGACTGGATTGTTAATGGAAACTAAGAGAGTTGGTGGATTGGCTAAGGGCAAGCAAAGGGAGCACAATATTCAGGTGTGTGTGTTCTTCAGATAAGTCACATCGGTCGTAGGATCATCTAGATTAACGTATATATTATGTACTGTGAGCTTGACCTGTAATTAACATACTGTTTATGAGCTACAGGCACGTCTACCTGGTCCTCCACAATCTCGGCCAGCGACAGCTCCAACAAAGGCAGAGCCAAGGAAAGCCTCTTTGAGCTCCACAATGAATTTCATGAACAGGAAGAGTAACTCTTCTGAGGATGCATCATGGAGCTCTCTGCCTGTTACTCTATCAAAAATGGGTAAAGTACGCTTTTTATCTGTATCTCTCCTTTTGTTTTGAATCATTCCCCTATGAGCTCATTGCTGAATAATTCTCTTAATTAAAGGGAATGTTGAGAAGGAGAAATATTGCAGCTCTAATAGCCACAGAAGTACAAAGCGAGGTACTGGCTGCTTCACATCTTATCAAGTGTATCAGGCGAGTTACCTTTAAATTAAAACTGATCATAAAGGATTCTCTCTCTCTCAATGATTTTGCCTTTTGCCTGATGAAAGAAACAATGATTTTGCAGTATGTTTTTTGACCTCAGCTCAAATGCTTCGCCAAAGAATCCACATATCTTTCTCAGAAACTTTTTCACTCTCCAGAGTATCCTTGACCAGGCACAGGTCACAGCTGCAGCATCTAAAGAGAAATCCTTGCAGCACGTGAATATTCATTCATTATATGGGGAACCAGAAAAGTTAAGCAAGAAAACAAGTCTAGTTTCAAGCAGAACCAAAACAAAGTCTTCAAAAACTCTAACAGAAGCTGAAAAGCTAGAATGGATCCAGGGAAATGGCACAGAAGAGATGAAAGAAGTGAGAAACACTTTGAAACGAGAAACAAAAAGCTGGTTTTTGAAATTCTTGGAAGAAGCATTAGATAATGGATTCCATGCTAGTGTTTCGGAGAAAAAAGGAAATACCAAAGGAGGGCGTCAAGCGGAACCAGATAATCATATTGCCGAGACACTATCCCTACTTAAGCAAGCAAACGAATGGCTGGAAAAAGTACAAAGTGATCACCAGTCAAGTGATAATTCTTTGTTAGACAACATCGAACGATTGAAGAAGAAAATATACTCTTGTTTGCTACTTTATGTAGATTCAGCTGCATCAGCTATTAGAGTATAGGCATGTTCGTGACTGACAAGACAACCCTTGCAATGTGAATGTGTGCCTAGCAACAAGAACAGAATTCATACACATGTTAATATAATGAATACAAATTTGAGTTGTTTTGTCAAGTGTTTTCTAAGGTTTATTGAGTGATTAACTGGATAACCAAAGAACTCTGCGTCTTTTGCAGCTTAATAACCAAAAGATAAACAAAGCAGGTTCTGAGCCTACAATTTGTACATGCCCAAGCTCTTCAAAGCAGCTTCAAAATACATTAAAAAGGTTCCTAGCTTTGCGTTAATGCTTTGCGTTAATACTGCCTAAAAGTCAAATTCAGACGACCTGGTCGAAGACTTGTTTCCTGCACAAGAACTTTGGGGGCAGTATCTTTAAGAATTGATCTCACGCCATGAAAGATCTTTCTGGATTTGCCACCAAAAAGTAGAACATCTCCAGACTCTAAGAGTAGCATTTCTGCCTTATCATAATCCCTCTGATCACCATACAAAAATTCAGCTGAATCTCCAATTGAAAACGAAACAACAGGTAATCCCTTCCGAATGGACTTTTCACTCTCATCTTTGTCCTAAAATATTAAATATTAAAAACCAATGATGCAAAAACCTTGGAGCTTTGTGAAATCAAAATGTTGTCTGAACACTAACCTGATGGAGACCAAGTCTCCCGGTAGTTGTGTAGAAGTTTACAATACAGATGTCTGGTGACATAAATGGTATTTCATCTTCTCCCTTCATCTTCTTTAAGTTAATAGCATCTAGGGACTGTGATTCTTTGATTGATTTCTCAACAATCTGACTGAATTCACCAGGAATCTGAGGTGGAGTGGAACCATCAACAGGTCGAGTTTCTCCATATTGAGATGTTTGAGGGTCCCAATTTTTTCCAAGGCACATCATTTTCAAAAGCAATACCGCTCCATCTTGATAACCGGGTTGATAGAAGCCCCCTTCACCGACACCCAGCTCACGGCATTTATTCACTACCATCACTTGATCATTTATTGATAAGAAGTTCTTGAGAAGTACCATTCCAGGTCTAAGAACAGTTCCAGTGAACCCCATAGCTAATTTTCTCTTTTCTTTGTTCATTACCTTAAGACTGGGTTTTAGTCCCACACCCTTCTTGAGAAAGAGATCAAAAGGCCTCGTGCTGCTTTCAATAAAAGACTTCCCAACACCACCAGACTTGTGAGCATCATTATGATCGTCAACAAGCTCAATCCTCTGGACACATGCAGAAGACACAGACTCATGGCAAGACAGCGAAACATCATTAATCTGATTCTGAAGATCACAAGACATTCCAGCGCCTTTATTGTTCCCATTTGTAGAGACAGATGAACCTCCACTAGGATTTATTGTGTTCTTTATGCTAGGAGAAGTAGATGATTGAAAGAGAACCTCGTCATCTCCCGATTTCATGACAGCAGGTTGCCTTTTGGTAAAACCTGTCTCATCCTCTAGTGACTGTGTTTTCTGTAGAAGACCCTTTTCCTCAGGTCCCATATCTTCAACTGGGGCCTGATTCTTTACGTTAACTACATCATCGCTGGCATGTCCAGAACTATCTATAGAAGAGAATAATGATGTACTTTTTCTTCTCCCTCGAGATCCACTTCCGAGATTACCAGACAATTCATCCAAAGACCTATCAACTGTAACCTATAAATTACAAAGGAACAAACCTGCTTACGAATCATCTACATAACATTATCACGAAACAAGTAAAGGCTGATACTTTATCAAAAAGAAATATCATGTGAAGTCTCGTAAAGCGGTCTCGATTCGAAAACGTAAAAGAAAAACAGAAAAAACCGGTTGCAGCAAAGAATTCGAGACGATAATCAAATATAACTACCGGAGGTTCGCTTTTCCGACGAGGAGCCCATTGCATAGATGACGAAGAACGACCTCGAGAACCCCTACGGCTACCGGAGCCCCGAGTTTTGCTTGAATACATCGATTTCACACGCAAAGCCTCACAAAAAAAGGTAGCTTTGGCAGGTAAAAAGTAGTATTGAAGCGTCCTCAGTGCAAATGCAATCGTACCCTTTATATAAGAAGATTTCTGAAGGGGAACAAATCGTTACTTTGACAGAGACTCTTTGGTTTCTGAACCTCTCCATTGGAAACTCGCTCGCCGTAGATAATCTTTGGCGGTCTTAACTCGACATGCCACGTCATTATAGGATACACTGGCTGGTCAACGTCAAATTACGCCACGTCACTATAGGGTTGTATCATTAATATTTCATTTATATGGGCAAAGACTCTAATGGACTTAGAGGATTAACATGATCAATCACGCACGAGAAACAGCCGAAAGCAGATTTATTTATTTCTTATGTCGTTTTCGGTCCTCAGTCACCGACGATCGAAGAGTTAAGCGACTAAAGTTCTAACTTGGAAGGAGTACTTTTTTTTATATCTTTTTGGCTTGGAGAATTGAAAAACAAAGTTCAGTGTTTTGTGTTTCTTTTCCTGGGTTCTTCGGATATGTAAGTACTTCTGTTATCAGTTCTACTTAACGCTCTTTAAAGTAATATACGATAGTTTTAGTTCTGAGTCCCTTGATGACTGTGGATGATTATGAAGTTCTTGTATCGTGTAATTTTGATGAAAGATTGAACTTTCTACTTCAACCAACTCACTTTACATAGACAAATCAAGTCCGGTAATTGATAATCTATATAACCATCAAAGATGTGATGATAAGGCCTCTCTTTTAGGGATTTGATAAATTCTGTCGAGTTTTGATAGATGAGCTAAGTTCTTGCGCAGTGTTGGTTCGATTGTCAAATTTTAACCTTTATATGAACTTTCTACATAGATAGATAGAGAGATGGATCAAATTGTTAACGTGAATGAGTTTCAAGAGCTCGCGAGACTGGCTCTCCCTAAGATGTACTTTGATTTCTACAATGGAGGAGCAGAGGATCAACATACTTTGAAAGAAAATGTGGAAGCTTTCCGTAGAATCATGTAACTCCAATATCAGTTTTCCTTTGGTGGGTGACACACTATAACTTTGTGAGGCCCACTTTTATTTGTATGCTATGTGCTTTATTTTCAGGTTTAGGCCTAGAGTTCTTGTTGATGTGAGCAAAATAGATATGTCCACTAGTATCTTAGGTTACCCAATCTCAGCTCCCATCATGATTGCTCCAACTGCATTGCATAAATTGGCTCATCCGGAAGGTTTGTTTAGTTTTATGTTCATAACTAGCTGCCAACACTAATGTAATTTCAGCATTTGAAGATTCACTGATCTGTCTTCTATTTTAGGAGAAATCGCCACTGCAAAAGCTGCAGCTGCTTGTAACACTATCATGGTACTAAGGGTGTCTATTGGAACATTTTTTTGCTTTGTTTTAGGTGTTAAGATAATGGTTATAGTTTTTGTTATGTGATTTCAGATAGTATCGTACATGTCTACTTGCACTATTGAGGAGGTTGCTTCCAGTTGTAATGCTGTTAGGTTTCTTCAAATATATGTTAGTACACAATCTGGATATTTAGCTGTCTTTCTTATCGTAGGCTTTAGCCCTCAGTTCTTAGTTCGCTCTAATATCTTTTATAGGTCTACAAAAGACGCGATGTAACTGCTCAGATGGTGAAAAGAGCTGAAAAGGCTGGATTCAAGGCCATAGTTCTTACTGTTGATGTTCCTAGACTTGGTAGAAGGGAAGCTGATATAAAGAACAAGTTACACTCTCCATAACTCTTGAGATTTTGGATCTTATCTTGCAGGAATAGCGTATCTACTTAGTCTTATAGAAAGTAGTTTCTGAAATGATGTTCCATTTCATTTTTTTCTGTAGAATGATTTCCCCGCAATTGAAGAATTTTGAAGGCTTAATTTCAACCGAAGTTCTACCTGTGAGTAAAGCTTATATATTGGTACATGTAATGTTAAACCTTACCAGTTGTTAACATGATAACCTCTTCTAGAATGAAGGTTCAGGAGTTGAAGCGCATGCCTCAAGAGCTCTAGATGCTTCATTAAGTTGGAAGGTAGATGATTTTATTTGTCTCCTTGAATACTAACCACAAAGTTCCCATGTCAAGGCAATCCTTATAGTCTTTACATTCAAAATATTAGGACATCCAGTGGTTAAGATCTATTACAAAGTTACCAATTCTGGTTAAAGGGTTACTCACACGTGAAGATGGTAAGATCCATGTCTCAATACTTTGATTTATAGCATGTACCATATTATATTCAAAGTCCAAGGCAAATAAATAAACTCTGTTTGATGCTATTGGCAGCTCTTAAGGCTGTTGAAGCCGGTGTAGACGGGATAGTGGTATCTAATCACGGGGCTCGTCAGCTTGACTATTGCCCAGCTACGATAAATGTTTTAGAAGAGGTCAATCCATTGAAGCATGCTTCATAACTTCAAAAATACTCTTCTTAATGAACAATCTGTTAATATTTCCTGAAACTGTAGGTTGTTCACGTTGTTAGAGGTAAAATTCCAGTTTTGCTTGATGGCGGAGTAAGACGAGGAACAGATGTTTTCAAAGCACTGGCGCTTGGAGCACAAGCTGTTCTTGTAAGCTTTGAATATTAAGGTTATTCAGGTTGCTCTGAATTTATGTAATGACATTATGATTGGGTGATGCAGATAGGGAGGCCTATAATCTATGGGCTTGCAGCTCAGGGTGAAGATGGAGCGAAGAAAGTAATTGAGATGTTGAAGAATGAATTTGAGATCACTATGGCCCTTTCTGGATGTCCAACCATTGATGACATAACCAGAAACCATGTTCGTACAAGGAATGAGAGAATTCAATCTATGCTCTGACACAACAGACCTGGTCTCAGAAACTGAATCAAACACTTGAACAGTATCAATAATTAGACAAATACTGTCAACGTACTTAAATAAAAATCCCTATCATGACAAGGGATTGCTACGTTTGGACTTAATGATGTTTTTTTTTCTGTTGGTCAAGTCTTTGAGAGAGACGAGTTTTCTGAATGATGATTGATGTTTTCTGAAAGATGATCGACTCTTTGACCAATGGTACTAAAGGGAACATGATCTCTCAACCTTCACCAAATTTCTCATATTGTATACATCCGCCGGATCAGTTGAAAGCCTTGTCTGGAAAAAGACAGCATAATTTACATGGCCAAAATGAACTCTCTGGGCTATCGGTGAGGTGAGGCAATATCAAGATGACGAAAGTTCCTCCTGGAGCTCCAACTGGGACATACAATACTCTCTCTCAAATAACATGAACTCCTGCATTTAAATGCATCCAAATCGATCAGATGGTTCCTACCTAATTAGTAAGACTAAATGATTTATAAGCAGATAAGATCTCAAGACTAATAGCTTGTAATGCAGAAGTAGCAATAAATATCTGAGGCAGAACAGTAAAGGTAAAAGCTAACAGATATATTTATTCAGGTTGATAACCAACAGTTATGCAGATGTTGAGGAATTGCATTACCAATTTGAAAAGGAGTAAAAAGTGGAATAAAAGATGAAAAGTCTTTAGATATTTACTCCAGAGAGAAAGAGAACTGCGTATTACTAACCTGTAATTGTTGCCGACTAAACAAAGAGAGAAAACCACTTTCATCAGAAGCTACGAGCTCGATCAGCCCATCATGATCTTCAGGTGGACTTCCTGACTCCATTAACGAAACAGAAACCTGCAAGTACGTCAATAAATGGAGATTAATTCATCTAGCCAGGAGCATACGAGTAGGTATAAGTTCAGTCTTCTATAGTTCTCCCTAATGTAAACGGCCAAAAGTTTTCTCCTTTGCAAAATTGATTAGGAGAAACTTTCGTTATTGGTCATAAAAATTTGGCCAAAGATGGACATACATATGTATGCATAGTAAAAAGCTATCTTGTGCTTTAGAGGTATAGAATACAAAAACGTGGAATCTAGAAGAGGCTAGTTGCAGATTTGTGGCTTTACCTGCATGCATCGTAGAACAAGCTCTGGAAGACAGCATCTCCTACAGAGACCCCGGACAATATAAGTTGCAGGTGTTTCAAGCGAGCCATCTTTGCTTGAATACCAAGCGTCTAGGCGGGATATATCCATTGTAACACCTGCCTGGAACCGGGTAAGCTCACCTGCAGTTTATTGGCTTGTCTTATTGAAGCAGGTGATTCTATGGAGATAGGAAGGAAGTAAAACCACAGTGAAGTAGAAACAGTCAAGTAGACATCCAAACCTTTAAACCCAGCTGCAGCCACTGCACTTAGCATACCACCGTTATCTGCATTATGTGGCCCAAGTCCATCACCCTCAACTGCTAAACACCGCAGCACAACCTCAATGCAGTAGCTGTCCCTTGACGAAATTGATACATTTACCTGCAACCGAAAAATCAACATAAACACTAATACATGCAGACTACTTAAGATGGTACCATGTCTTAGAATATCCAATTATGTTGCATGTCCATTGTAGATTAAAACTATTTTCCAGGGAATATTTTCACTTATACATAGCCATAGAATGAGGCAAAAGCAAAATTTGATGAATGGAAAGGTGCAGCAAGGACATCAGGTGAAAGGAGTACCATTAACTGGCGATCTAAAACAACTTCCTCACTGACCGAAGAGTAAAGCGCACTCATCAGTGCCGCACAAACAGTGGCATCTGGGCGCAAACACTCACCAGAAGGCGAACAGAGCATCGCAGTAGCATGCAGCTCAAGGAACAGATATTCTTCTGATTCGAATACATGGTCCTCGAGAAATGTCAACCAGGGACTGTCCTTTCCTATATTATGAGGTTTATAACTATCACAGTTAATAGCATTTTCAACCAATGTATATCTGCAAAGACATGCATAAACATCAAGCAAATGTTTCAGTGTATGGCGTCACTTACTGAATAGCAATGACAAAGAAGAATCCAATGTCTCTTTGGCTGCTACAACAGCTATCAGATTTTCTTCTTCTGACAGTTCAGTGGCTTCAGCATTCTCTAATTGAAATTTGAGCCAGTTGCGATACTTTGCATCACAGGAATAATACTCATTCTGTTATAAGACAAAGAGTTCTGTAACTTATCTAGACACTACATGTTTAAATTAAAGGAATAACAGAGTATACATGCAGTGCAGCATACCCAGTCTTGGAACTCTTGCAAATTCTCGGAAACATAGTCCTCGGTTGTATCTGGATTTTCTGAGAGTTGCTTCAAAGGTTCAGCAAGAAAACTAAGAAGTGTGTGGGCACCTACAGGAGTTGCAGGAACCCTCCACATGGCAATCAACGCAAACTCTCTGAAAAGTATGTTGCTGAAATAGAGGAAGAAACAATTATACCATGAAACAGAGACAAAAGTGAAGAACATAAATTGGAGGTTTTCTACAAGGTTGCAAATATATACATGAGGTCATGCATGCGCTCAGACATACAGACATATTTGGGTGTGTATGTGTATTAGCAATACCTGTGCATCAAAGACCGCAATAGTAATTTGGAAGTAACATCCTTGACATCCTTTATGGTAGATGGAGGTGTAAAACAGAGCCACTGAATAGCTATGGCTTTTTGAAGACTCTGTTGACGATGCTGCTCTGCAACATCAATCAAGGGATCATACTTTGCAAGTTTGATTTCCCGGGATCTTGACAATACTCTGTAAATGTTCCATGGAGTTGCATTTTGAAATTAAAAGAGTAAAATGTTCCATATTTTTGCCATAAATACGCCAGAAAATCTCGAAGAATTAAATACCTGTCAACTATTTCTTCAAAATTTCCTTTTGAATCATCCACAGGAGAGAATGGCAAGTATTCCATTGCGGACAGGAAGATTTTGAACTTCACATGTACGCTATTTTTAGGACAGAAGGAAAAATGTCAAAGAATTAACTTTATGCCATACACCTATATGCAACAGGTACTTGTCCGCAAAGTTAAGAGGGTCACACAATGCAATATGGAAAACTCGAACACTTCAAATATTTCTCATCCAAAAAGTGATCATTCGCATAAAGATTACCTGCTATTCATCCTTAACTCCATCATGTGTACAAAAAGTTCAATGCATCGGTGACGAGCAAGTTGAGAAGCATAAATTCCTACTAATTCTTCATGTTGTTTTGAAAATAAAAACATCGCATACCTGGCAGCATTTCAAAGATCAGTAGAAATCCAGTTGAGCAAAATGTACATATACTGTAATATGATTAATATATTAAGTTCCATAAATGAACTCTTGTTACCACCGAGGGACCAACTCAAGTGACTCACATATGAAGAATAAGATCCCCAACATTACTGAGCTTCTCCCTGAAAGAGCCGTTAATTTCATCCGTAGGCAAATGCCTTAGAACAAGCGCCACGTGGGCACCGAACTTTATCATATGAGGATCGCCATGAGGCCTGCCAGATGCATAAAGTACAGAGTCAGATAACTTGTATAGCATTACTGAAAACAGAACATATATTTCTTCTTTCAAGTAACCCAGAACATATATTTCTTCTTTCAAATAACCTAGAAAATCAGCAAATTACACAGCCAGTATTGTCATGACCCCTACCACTCCTTGAGTAGAGCTTTCTTGTTAATTAGAAAGAAAAATAGTGCTAAGATCCAACATTTATCAAACAACTATTTACTATAATTGTTTACTACAAGTGAAGTTATCTTGAGAAGAATTGTCGACTACCTGAAGTTGTTGTGATCATCTTCTAAGGGAGCTATCCATGACCATATGATATCAAGAAGATGCGATATATTCCCCAGCATAAGGTTCATCTGCCCAGGAAAATATTAGGGATAACTACGCACATAATACATGGTTTTATAGCTTGACAGAAAATTCATTGGCAATCATACCTGAATTTGCCGGTGCTGATCTTTGCATCCTCTAACAACAGCTTCGTGCACCATTTCCCTACACCAGAAACAAAAAAGTAAGTTGGGCAAAAACACTAGAAGGGATGGCAAAGGAAAATATCCCAATACTTGCATACATACCCTGAATGGAGTTTCTGAAGAAGAGCAGGAAGGTCACGGGGTTGTTGGTTTAGAACATGAAGGGGCCAATCTTCTGGCCCAAGTGAAGCCTGACAACCATTTTGCATAGTTTCAGGGCTTTCATCAATGCAGCTTTTTAACCTTTCTGTCAAGCCTGGCTTTGATTGAGCGAGTTCAAGATCCACCTGAACATCAAGCCATGATTTTGCCATCACCCAGCAAGCTGACTGCAGAAAATCACCATCGACACCAAAGCAATGTCAATGCACTCAGCACACAGCGTAAACTGCAGAATAAGTTTTGATTGTGGCAGTTTCTAGTTTCACAGAGTTTGCAAAAAGTGTTAGCAATGAAAACAATTATTGACCATACTTCATGCACATCTTTGTACAAACCAAATATTTCATAAGTAATAATTAAAATCCCCAGGGAAACCCGTGCAGGGTGGGGCCATATAACTTACAAAGGAAATGACGTTTCAGATAATGAACTTGAAATATAATGCCGACAAAATTTCGCATGACTAAAAGCCCAATGGCGGCCAAGGAAGCAAATTTAAATAAAAAAGATAAAATTCCATCTGACTTGCATTCCTTTACCTCCCAATCAGTACAAAGTGGTAACACACGGTTCAGGTTGCTACATTGTGTTGCAAAAATAGCAACCTCATGTTTGCTGCCATCCTGCTCTGCAATTTTCTTCAAAAAACAGGAAAGAAAAGTAGGTCAATCTAATTCACCAAGAAAGCAACAAAACTATCCAGAATTTGTATTACCTCTGATGCACAGTAGGAAGCCCATTTCCAAAGACGCAGCTGTTTGCCAAAGCCACTTTCCAGCTCGATAGCCTGGAGAGTCCTATTTTTCCCATTCTTTATCAATGCCTCGACAGAAGGAAACATGTCCATTCCCAGAAAAGGGCATAAAGTTGCAGCTCTCCATGGCTGCCAAAATAGATATATATTATAGCTACACAATTTTTGAACCATTACCCTTAGAAAATTCATATCCCTTGTAACTATTACCTGCCCCGCGGACCTGCAGAGATCACATGCTTCTTCTATTCTCCCCGCCCTTATCAAAGTCCAAACATCCTCAAGAAGGGATTCATCTTGTTTCTACCAAAGAAAAGTTGTAACTCTAAATTTTTATCCAACAGTGATAACCAGAAAGAAAAACAACCTTTTACCGCATCGATATAGGCATCCACAGGGAAACTAGAACATACAAAAGAGGCACTCACAAGTCACAATCACTGTGTTATACACCCTAGAGCAGGCCAAACCCTATTCTCATCCACATTGCATTGCTTATGCAGTCTCGGTAACATTTTTACGTGTACCATATATTTCATATAAAATGGACAAAAAGCATCGGTAAAACATGCCTATCAGCAATAGTAAGTTAAATCAACCTCATTTCAACCATAGTTGAAGACTTACAAAGTCATCAGGAAGAAGACGAGCATGCTCACGAGTTGGAGCATCAAAATCCAGATGGTGTACAGCGTCAGCGGCTGAGCCATTTTTCTTGAGATATCTTTGTGTGTGATGCCACACTCCAGCATTAGGAAGATACGTACCCACATGAGAACCCCTCACCTAAGAATAGTAAACATCTCATGGTAACTAAAATCTCATCAAGTGTTAACAGCTTAATTTGAAAATTCATCGACCCCAATTTATTATCTAACTTCAACTAAGACCTAGCAAAGGAAACCAATTCCCTAAATATATGACATATAGGAATCACAAACACCCACTCTGATTTCAGAAGCCATAAAGTTCTGAAGATATGACCCATACAGTTCCTCAGATTTCCATTCATAGGCAACCAGATCTAGTAAGTCTCTAGGCAGAGACCTAATTACTACTAGAAAAGAAAATGCAACGACAGTTTTGCTCAACTTCTGTTTCTTCCAATACAAGCGCCATGCTAAATTGACAATGGTAACGTATTCTATTGGAAAATTAATATGTATAAGAATAGTCACCTTCCTTTCTAAGTCAAGTGATTTTGAAGCTAGTTCTTCAAGCCACAGGACTATCCGAAGGCATAGCTGAGCTGTATGGTCATTAACAACAAACTGACAAGCTTCTAAATGTGATGATGATGGGGACTGTTGACATTAAACAAAGTCAAATAACTACATGCTTAAGATATATCATATAGGAATTGTTACATTTGAAAGTTTGAGAAAGAATGCATTACCAAGATCAAGTCTTCTGGAACTTCTTCAGTAGCTGCAAGAACAAAGACACAAATATCACCAACAATACCATCTCTAGCACTTTAATTCAAGAATTTCCACGTAGAAATGAAAATAAACATGGAATAGAGCTTTGCTAAACATCAGTGATCAAAATGAAAACACTCTGTTCCAGCACGCCCGAAGCAATAGAGAATTGGAGTTGGGTTTCCTAACCTTTTCCATATAGGTTCCATAATAGTGACCAGGAGGCAGCCTCACCAAGCAAGAGTTCAGCCTTCTGTCTCATAAGTTTATCCTCTCCAACCCGATGTCTTATATCTGATCCATATCTGTATTTAATCGAAAACGGTTGGAAAAAAATGACTTTAGATCTGAAGAAGTTTGAACTCTAAAGCTAGAAGACATACCTAATTGATTGTGAAACATGTCGACAAGATTCTTCGAGTCTCAATATCATATCCGGAATGGGCATCAGTCCTGCAGAAGCAAGACGTCTTACACAATAAGAGACAACCAGACATTATAGGGGCTCTAGCAAAATTCAGGGAACCCTATGAACCCAAAAAACAGAAACACAACTACTTATTTTGTAAAACTGAAAGCCACACACATGTATGCACAAAGTTACGCCAAGATATCTGCATATTCATGTATACACACATATTCTATATGAAGAGTATGAAGACTAATATATCATACAAACCTTGAAGTGCAGAATCAAACAGGGAAGCAAACAAAGCAAAGGTTGTATCTCCGCTCTCCGCTAACTCATCATTCTCAATCTTGCAAGCCTTCAGTGATTGACTTTCTACTCGACGAAAGAAAGCCTCATTATCAGCATCCAGAATTCCAGAACTTTCCCTCCTGGAAGCAGAGAGCATATTTGTAGGTGTTCCTTCGTAATGATCAGTGTGAAAGTTGTCAACCTCCTCCTTAATGTTTTCAAGAAGTAAAGCTGTATTTGTTGGACTATGGATGTTATGCCCATCATACAGTAATCTGTTCTCACTGACATTTGAACTCAACATTTCCTCATGAGGTGATGTCGAGTGTCTCTTTCTGCATGAAATGTGTAAATTTAGATACACGGGAATCAATGCTCAGTTAGATGAAACAAACAACATGGAACTATCTTCTAGGCTAATTCCTAGCTAAGTTTCTTCATCTCTATTGATAAACTAAACCCGTACAACAGATTTCCAAAAACTAAAAGCACCATAAACCCTAATAACATACAGCTTATGAGATAAAATCCAAAACTTCAACGCAATTCGGGACTAGAACTACAGCATTCAAGTCCAGCTACAGTCCGCTAATTTAGAATGCGCTTACAAACAACCGAAGACCCAGGAAAAACCCACGATAATGAGACAATCAAATCGCACTCAGAAAATCGAGAATACTTGTCCATATCGGGAAAATAGAAAGGATTCACATACCGATAACGACGGAATTGGTCTCTAACACTGAGGACCTCCGGGTCGAAGTAGCTAGGAGAAGTGTCCATATCGATATCCATTTCTTCACCAACCCCAAATGCTACAAACAATCAAAGAAAGACGAGTCTTCAACTTCAAATCTTAGAAAAAAATTCAAGTAGTAGAAGCGCGGCAAAGCTTGAGCTTCTTTAGGGTTTATAACTCGCCAAAATCTAAATCCCTCTTAAAACTACTCCTCCTCCCAGTGGAAAGACTTCGCCGTGAACATGTCAGGAAAAAAAAAATAATAAGGTAAAAACGTAATTACATAGAAAAATAAGGGGCAGTCTAGTAGTACAATACAAGTAGTTTCATAAAACAAACTCCCAAAAGTCCCCAACCGTTGTTTTATCCTCAGTGAGCTTTCTTTAAAGATGGCGGCGCTTATCCGGTGTTGCTCCTCCTTCTCCCATACTACCGGCGGCCGACCTCCGCCGCGCGACAAGTCTCGAGGTCCAGGTGAGATCATCTTTCATTTGCTGAATCAGATTTCCAGTTTTGAGTCGTTGTTGCTTAGTGAATGATCCTCTTTTGGTGATGAGGGATCAGAATGTCAGAATATTAAGCGAGGTTTTATAGAATTTCGTTGGGAATGATTATCCTTAAGCTTATTTTTTTGATCGCCGAGAAAATGTTTATGTTCAGGGAAAAAATCTGATTGGATAGTTTAAGATAAGGAATGGGCGAAGAAATTCCAGAATTTTGCCATGTAGATTAAATCTGAGATTAGCTTGATTATGCACCCTCCTCTTAGAAGCATGTTTCTTAGTCTGCGTGGTTTCACGATGTGATGTTGTTGTTCTCGTTTCTGTTCTTGTTGATACATTGGTTGTTTTTTTCCCTTGGTAGAGCCTGAATACTTGAATCTTACATTCTCGAAGGGATATTTTGCGAGCTTAGAAACAAACGGAGTTGATGGAATTTGTTTGTTTTAGTGAATTGTGTTTGCGTTCCCAAAAGTAGTTAAAGCGTCTGTTATATTCTCTTGTTGGCTCATCACAATAACAATGGTCAATTCTTAATACTTTATATAGCCATCTTACTGGAATTCAGGCATTTTTCCGTTGCTTTTCTCAGAGATTGGAAAGTTAGTTGTCAGGAAACCTGGGGATCATCATCCTTTTTCCAAAATGATACATTCTTTTTCCCAGCCTGATGAGCGAGAAGGCAGGGGAATTTTACAAGCGCCATGTTCCACCGCTGAAACTCTGGATAAGTTTTCAGCTTTTGAGGTAGGTTGTTGAGTTCTGGGATGTTGAGACAAATCAGGCTAAAAGTAATGAGTATTCTACTGCTTGAATTCCAGGATAGTGTTTGACTCAGTTTTTTTTTTGTTTTTTTTTCTTTGTGATAGTAAGCCTTTAGTTATGGATGTGGCAGGGTATTGGGAGGCTCAAATTACCGGTGATGGCAGTGTTGTTGACAAACTCCCTACAGATGGCTACACCATTTCAAACTTTGGCTGCTGAGATATGTGAGCCAGACAACTCCATGTTCAGCATGCCAATTTTGTTGCTTGTAGCTCTTATTGGAGCCACTGTTGGAGGTAGTAATTAGTCTTTTCTTCAATCTAAGCTTTGTACGAACTGTACTTACTGTGCTTTATGATAACAATTTTTTTGGTGCACAAACCAGGTTTGGTTGCTCGACAGAGGAAAGGGGAGTTACGGAGGTTGAACGAGCAACTACGACAGATCAACGCTGCTCTTAGGAGACAAGCAAAAATCGAGTCCTATGCACCGAGCTTGAGTTATGCCCCAGTGGGAGCAAGAATCCCAGAGAATGAAATCATTGTGGAACCAAAGAAACAAGAGTTGATGTCCAAGTTGAAAACAGGAAAAAACTATCTGAGGAACCAAGAACCAGAGAAAGCGTATGCAGAGTTCAAGATAGCTTTGGAACTTGCCCAGAGTCTGAGAGACCCCGTTGAAGAAAAGAAGGCTGCAAGAGGCTTAGGTGCCTCGCTACAACGGCAAGGGAAATATAGAGAAGCCATTCAATATCACTCCATGGTTCTAGCCATCTCGAAGAGAGAAGGGGAAAATTCTGGAAGCACTGAAGCGTATGGTGCTATCGCAGACTGCTATACTGAGCTGGGAGATCTTGAGAAAGCTGGGAATTTCTATGATATGTATATTGCTCGGTTAGAGACAGACTAATCCTTTCTGCATTGTCTTTTGTCTGTTGTTCATGTCAAATCATAGTGTGGATATCCAAATCCCTTTTATTGAGTGTAATTTGCTTCTCTTGTGATACATACCTAAAGCATAAAACTTTATGTAGATAACTTAAATGAGCGAGACAGACGGACAAACACACAAACAAGTTCTAGGAGAAGAAAAAAAAAAGGAAATAAAAAGCAAAGAAACTGAAAATTAAGATAGGCGCCATGCTCTGAGGTTTACAACTGATAGTACATAAGCTCCTGTGCGGCGGCTACATTTTGGAAGCCACCGTCGTACATAGCACAGTAGCTCTAGCTGCAGTAGCTCCAGCTAGATTAATTCCATGAGCACCCTGCCTTAAAGGGTGTTGACCCTGTGGTTGCACTGGCATCAAGGCATTCATCACTAGCCATCTTGCTTAGTGTCAATTGTCTCTCACAATCTAAGAGATCAACCGCAGATAGACCAAGCACTGGTGCTGGAGCAGGCTGAGAACATGGGTTTGAGGCTGTTCCTGGTGAAGTTGGTCTATTTCCGTAAGAGCACTGAAGTAACGTGGCAACAGAATCAAATGTTAAATTACATGCTAAGTTTAGTCTTTATAAATGTCAAACAATGCAATTTTTGGGGATAACAAGATCAAAGTAGATAGAGGGTTTTTTCTTCAGGTAAACCAAACATAAAAGTACCTTTATATGTCTCTTAAGGAGGTAAGATTGACTGTTACCCATCTAAATACCAAGAGCAGCCTCAGGGTTAGTGTTATATCTAACAAAACCAAAGCCTTTGCCTCTTTGCACACGGACTTATTAGATGACTCCAGCGCAAAGTGCGTGGAAATAGTGGTGTAGATCAAGCTGAGTTACCTGCAAGATAGACACCTTATGCATTCGGAAGTTGAAGCTCTGTCATGAGTTGTTGTGATCTTTAGATTAGATTCATTATTCTTTGTTGAGATTTAGCAATAAATTTGATGACACAAGATGATTTAACGAGTTCGGTTCCAAATTGGAACATACGTCTCGCCCGAGTTCAAACTCTAACTCCAGAATCCACTATTTTAAACCGAGAACTCCTGAAACCTAGTTCTCACTCTCTCTCTCTCCCTTACAAGCAAGACGATCTTACTTCCTCTTCTTCCTCACACTCAAATCTCTTCTCTCAAACCCGAAAAAGATTCTCACTCGTGAACCAAGAAGTAAAAAAGAACAATCGTAACTACCCTGAGAAAGATAATCTTCACTTTCTATCTAGAGTGATGACTAACTGATTCTTATAAATCCCTGAATCAGTTGGAACATCTTACAACAGAAGCCAACCTAGTGAAGCTCACCTAACGCTGAAAAGAAAAAAGGAAGAGGACCTTCTCAATGACCGAGAGACTTTGCAAACTCCCTTTAGCTTTGAACCCTCTAGTTCTCTTGGAGCCTTCTCAAAACGTTGATATTGGCTATACTTCTACAAATCTCCACCTTAGGCAAGATCACATAAGTTAGATGGTGGAGTCAACTAACCTTGGCTTAGTTTAATACTACATGAAGCTGAAAAAGAGCTTCTTGCAGCTTGTAAACCGGCAAGACCTTTGTGAAAATGTTTGTTGGGTTTATAGAGTAGGGGATCTTCTTGACAATAATAGTACCTCTTTCTATCAACCCCCTTATATGATGATATTTTACATCAATATGCTTTGTACTGCTGTGGAACACTGCATTTTTGGCGAGAGCAATAGCACTCTGAGAGTCGCAATGTATCTCCACAGATTCTTGACCAAAATCGAATTCTCCAGCAAGTTCTCTTAGCCAGATGGCTTCCTTGGCCGCTTCTGATAGTGAGATGTACTCGGCCTCTGTAGTTGAAAGAGCTACAATGCTTTGCAGCTTTGACTTCCAACTGATGACATTCCCTCATGCTGTGAACACAATTCCGGAGATTGACTTTCTATTGTCTAGATCTGCAGCAAAATCAGAGTCACAATAACCTTTGATAATGAAATCTCCTTTATCCTCATAGCTCAGACCTATCCTATGTTTGAGGTTCCTTTAAGATACCTCATAATCCACTTTACAACAATCCAATGGCTCTTTATTGGATTACTTATATACCTATGGACCATGCTCACAGGGTATGCAAGGTCTGGTCTAGTTCCTATCATGGAATACATGAGGCTTCCAACGACACTTTGATAAGGGACAGACCTCATAAAGTGTTATTGTTCCTTTAATTCTTCCTATGTAGTTGCCTTTAGCTTGAGATGAGCACCAAGGGGAGTAGACACTGTCTTAGATTGGTCAATCTTGTGAGTTCCGAGTACTCTTTCTACGTAGTCTGACTGAGATATCCTCAGCTTCCCTTCTGACCTTTTCCTTGTGATTTCCATTCCAAGGATCTTCTTTGCTTCTCCCAAATCTTTCATTTCGAACTCAGATTTGAGAAGCTCCTTAGGATCTTTGATCTGATGATTATATATAGAGGCTAGTAGAATATCATTAACATATAACATAATGTAAATCATGGCATCATTCTTTGATTTCTTCAAGTAAACACAATGATCAAAGTTGCTTCTGTTATAACCATTTTGAGTCATGAAGTCATTGAAGCGTTTATTCCATTGTCTTGGAGACTGTTTCAGCCCATACAAGGATTTCTTCAGAAGACATACCTTGTCTGGATGGTTCTTGTCTACGTACCCTTCTGGTTGATCCATGAAGATTGTTTCTTCCAAATTCCCGTGAAGAAAAGTCATTTTCACGTCCATTTGGTGCAGCTCCATGTTGAAGTGAGCAACTGCAGAAAGGAGATATCTAATGGTAACATGTTTAACAACTGGAGCAAAGATTTCTTTGAAGTCAATTCCTTCTTTTTATGTGAAACCCTTGGCCACAAGTCTGGCCTTCAATCTTGGTTTTTCTACTCCTATAATGCATGCTTTCCTTTTGAAGATCCACTTGCATCCTATGGTCCTTTGATTCTTTGGTTTATTTGTCAAGACCCATGTGTTATTCTTCCTCAGAGAATACATTTCCTCATCTGCAGCTTCAAGCCACATCTTGCTATCAAGGTCAGATAACATTTCTTGATATGAGGAAGGATCCTTGAGTCCTACATCTTCAGAAAGAGAGCACACAAAGGCAGAGGTTGCTTCCTCCATTTCTTCTTCTTCTTCAGTGCAGTTATAGTCTTGAAATCTAGCTAGAGGATGTGTGGTCCTTCGAACTCTGTCCCTAGCAAGATGATATTCTTCTAGAATTTCATTGTCCTGTAAAGTGGATGATTCTTCCCGGACTTCTTCTCTTTTATTCTATGTTGGTTTTGTTTTAACTCCACCTCCATTCTTAGAGTCACTTGTTTGTGTAATGTCAAGACTAATAAACTTGTGAGTAATAGGCTGATTTGAATTTGTACATGTTTCTCTTGTATCTGAAAGCTTGACATCTTTGTAGACAATTTCTTCTCGAAATACCTCATTTCTACTTATGATGCACTTTTCTTCTTCTAGTAGCCATACTGTGAATCCCTTCAATCCTTCTCGATAACCCGCAAATACACCATGTTTTGCTCTTGGTTCTAATTTTCCTTATGAAGAGTGAACATAGGCAAGACATCCAAATCTTTTAAGATTTGATAAGGTTGGCATTGGAGAAGACATCCTCAGGAACTTTGAAATATATGGCTGAGGAGGGAGATTTGTTGATGAGATAGCTTGTTGTTGATGATGCTTCTGCCCAGAATTTCTTTTCCAAACCACTCTCACTGAGCATGCATCTTACTTTGTTCATAAGGGTTCTGTTTAGTCTCTCTGCAACCCCATTCTGCTCTAGAGTGTAAGTGCATGTTATGTGTCTGCTTAATCCTTTTTTCTTGCAGTAGTCTTCAAATTTCTTGTTGCAGAATTCAAGACCATTGTCGATTCTTAGTCTTTTAATTTTCCTCTCTGTTTGAGTCTCCACTTGTGTTTTACATTCAATTAATATGTTGAATGCTTGATACTTTGATCTGAGAAAATAAACCTTCCGAGAATAATCATCAGTAAATGTAATAAAATACTAACACTTACCTAGACTCATAGGAACATTTGGAGAACCCCATAAGTCTGAATGAACATAGTCCAGTTTCTCCTTCGTGACATGTTTCCCTGATGAGAAGTTGATCTTGTGTTTTTCCTATAACACAATCTTCATAGAATGGAAGAGTTGTGTCTTTACAACCTTCAAGACACCCTTTCTTAGCTAAGACTTGCTTCCCTTTTTGTCCTAAATGTCTCATTCTGTTGTGCCAAATTTGTTGAGGGGATCGTGTAATGTATGTGCTTATCATTTTGCTTGACATTGATGCACATGCTTCACCTATATTTGTTGTTTCTTGTAGAATGTACAGTGAGTTTCTTCGGGTTCCTTTGGCTATAACTACACAACCTTTAATGATCTTGAACACACCTTGCCTTGATTTAAAATCACAGCCTTTGCTTTCTAAGGTTCCTAAGGAAACTAAATTCCTAGAAATGTCTGGCATGTATCTGACATCATGCAAAACAAATGTGGATCCATCATAATTCTTAAATCTTATTGAGCCAATACCTTTTACATTACTGAATGTTTCATTTTCCATTTTGACTCTTCCTCATGCGGTTTCTTTGAAATTCATGAATAGATGCTTATTTGGAGTCAAGTGAAACGAGCATCCTGTATCCAAAATCCATTCATTAGTGTCAAAATCGTGTTGAGATATGTTTACCTCTGAGGCAACTAAGCCAACAAGATCCTTTGAATCGTCTTCTGCTAGTGACGAGTCTCCTCTTTGTTGATTTTGCAGGTTTCCCTTGTTCCTTTCTAACCACTTGTAACATTGTTTCTTGTAGTGTCCTCACTTCCCACAAATCCAACATTCTCCGGCTTTCTTGTCCTAGACTTTGATCTTTATTTGCCTCTGTTTCTTGGTGTATTGTTCCCCTTTGATTTTGTTCTTCCTCTAACATATAATCCTTCTCCATTTGACTTGAAACTAACTCCATTTTTCTTTAGCTTCGTTTCTTTGGACTTTGCAGCACTAATTACATCCTCCACCTTGGACTTATCCTTGTTGTAGGTTAGAGTTTCTCTTAGGTGATCATACACTTCTGGTAGAGATTTCAGAAGAAGAATAGCCCGAGTTTCTGTTTCAATCTCAATCTGTAAATACCTAAGATCTACAACTAACTTTAAGAAATCGTCAACATTTTGATATATTGACTTAGAATCTTGCATTTGAAAAGAGTAAACTTCTAATTGAGAAAAAATCATATCAGGTAAAGTAGTTGGAAGAAATAACTTATCGAGAGTCTCGATTGTGTTTGCAGCGTTGGTGCAGTTCTCAATTTTTCTGAGGACTTGATCTCCAACACCGAGAAAGATTAGGTTTATGGCCTTCTCATCTCTGTCTGCACGAGCTTGTTCATCTTCCAAGATTTCTTCTGATCTTCAGCTTAAATTTCTCCGATTTCTTTCGGATCCTTTTTAGTGTAAGCTTTAAGAACATCCTTTAAACCTTCGACTGTGAGATACGCAATCATCCTCTTCTTCCAAAGAACATAGTCTCCAGAACCATCGAAGATAGCAATCTTCGATTTTGACTTCGTCATCTTCTTGCTATGTTTTGCTTCCCTTTTACTTCAATGTAGATCCCAAAGAAATATCAATGTGCTCTGATACCAATTTGTTGTGATCTTTAGACTAGATTCATTATTCTTTGTTGAGATTTCGCAAGAAATTTTATGACACAAGATGATTTAACGAGTTCGGTTCCAGATCGGAACTTACGTCTCGCCGAAGTTCAAACTCGAACTCTGGAATTCACTATCTTAAATCGAGAACTCCTGAAACTTAGTTCTCACTCTCTCTCTCCCTTACAAGTAAGACGCTCTTACTTCCTCTTATTTCGCACACTCAAATCTCTTCTCTCAAACCCGAAAAAGATTCTCACTCGTGAACCAAGAAGTAAAAACGAACAATCCTAATTACCCTGAGAAAGATAATCTTCACTTGCTCTATCTAGAGTGATGACCAACTGATTCTTTTAAATCCCTGAATCAATTGGAACATCTTACAACATAAGCCAATCTAGTGAAGCTCACCTAACGCTGAAAAGAAGAAAGGAAAAGGACCCTCTCAATGACCGAGAGACTTTGCAAACTCCCTTTAGTTTTGGACCCACTGATTCTCTTGGAGTTTTCTCAAAACGCTGATCTTGGCTATACTTCTACATGAGCGATGATGTTACTTATCTCCCTCCAAAATTCTAAAGTGGCGTTTGTAATAAATTGTGTTGAGATGACTAAGATGATGGAAGACCTACAAAATTGATCAGCTTTGAAACATTATATATAAGATTTCTCATCTACCATTTTTTTTTCCTTTTCTTTGATCCCTTATTCTTTAACTAAAGAACAAATTTTCTTATCCAAAATATTAAAGGGTTCAGGAATTTGTATTTTGTTAAAAATGTTCTTCCCATCCGGTTTGATTACCTAAAATGACGTGTAATGTTTTTTTTTTTAAAGTACTCCTATGTAATAGGAAAGATTATAATAAGACATGATTGGATATTTAGATGGTGCTGTCTTTACAAAGAAAGTGGGATTTTAAAATTTAGGCATAATAGCATTTAATAATGACTAGATTTCACGGAATCGCTCGACAGCTAATTTTAATTCCTCCGGGCATTTTACGCCGCCGGCGAGTAATTCCGGAAAGTTAATAATATTTGTAGCAACGTAGAGGGAAAGCACACGAGGAAGGAGGTAAGAATTGTATCTAATCATTATTTTCCGTTTTCACAGCTCTCGCAGAAACTTCCAAAACAGAAAACAAAAAACAATACAAACAGACAGAGCTTTGCCTTACTTGAAGACTTCTCATTATTTTAAAAACATTTATAACAAAATATCGGAGTGGTTTACTAATTCTTACCTATCTCCTTGGCGGATTTTTGTCTGAGAAAATCTAATTTGAATCGGTGGAGGTGAAAATGATTCATTGGTTTTACGAGTTTTTCTTGTCTTTTTCTGTTTTTATTTTGTGGGTTTTTGATTTTTTGGTGTCTGATTGATTTTTAGATGGAACCGTCGGAGAATAATGGCGACGGTTTAGATTTCGATGGTTCGAAGTTGGAAACGGCGGAGAAGATAATACTCCGGTGGGACTCGTCGGCGTCTGAGGAGACAAGAGGTAAGATGATTTTCCAAAGCGATCGTGATGAGGTGGATCGGTTCTTACGAGCCGTTGATGAAATCCAACGGTCCTTGTCTTCTGTCTCCTTCTCCTCTTCCCCCGCCGCCACCGCCGCAGCCGATGACCACGAGGTTAAAGCCAATTCAGCTATCCAAATCGCCATGGCTAGACTTGAAGACGAGTTTCGCAACATTCTTCTCTCCCATACATCTGTTTTCGAGCCTGATTCTCTTTTTCTCGAGGAATCTGTCTCTCCGTCTTTGCACGTCGAGGTTGGAGAAGATAGCATCGTGAATACCGAAGAAGAAGAAGAACTAAACTCTCCTGGTGGTTCCGGTTCAAGCCGGTTATCACGTAGAAGAAGCAGTTACAGATCCACAAGCAGCATACGAGAAATGGATCTGATATCGCCGGAGGCAGTTTCTGACCTAAGATCGATTGTTCAGAGGATGGTCGCCGCCGGTTACTCCCGGGAATGCATCCAAGTCTACGGAAATGTTCGGAAATCCGCCATGGAAACAATATTCAGGCAGCTA
Organism: Lepidium sativum; assembly: GCA_023374145.1. Lineage (NCBI taxonomy): Eukaryota > Viridiplantae > Streptophyta > Magnoliopsida > Brassicales > Brassicaceae > Lepidium > Lepidium sativum. The sequence goes on along the minus strand of JAKUCM010002790.1, from coordinate 28,336 downwards.
GGGATTGTGAAGATAAGCATTGGTGATGTTCAGAGGCTCGAATGGGAAGTCGTTGAAGCGAAGATCAGGAAATGGATCCGCGCAGCGAAGGTTTGCATTAGGGTCGTATTCTCAAGCGAGAAGAGACTCTGTGAGCAGCTGTTTGACGGTATATGCACTGCCATGGATGAGACTTGCTTCATGGAGACAGTGAAAGCTTCTGCTCTGAGACTTTTCACTTTCCCTGAAGCTATAGGCATCAGTAGAAGATCACCTGAGAAGCTTTTCAAGATTCTGGATTTACACGATGCTCTCACGGATATGTTGCCAGATATTGAAGCAATCTTTGACTCAGAGTCATCAGATACTATTCGTGTTCAAGCAATAGAGATTCAATCGAGACTAGCGGAAGCAGCAAGAGGCATACTTTCGGAGTTTGAGAATGCTGTTCTTCGTGAGCCTTCAATAGTTCCTGTCCCTGGAGGAACGATTCATCCACTGACAAGGTATGTGATGAACTACATCGTTATGATCTCTGATTATAGGCAAACGCTGGATGATCTTATCATATCGAATCCCTCTACTGGGTCTGATCCAAACACACCAGATATGGATTATACAGAGCTAGAGAGTAAATCTGCATTGGATGTGCATTTGATATGGTTGATTGTGGTCTTGCATTTCAACTTGGAAGAGAAGTGCAAGCACTATAGAGACACATCTCTAGCTCATATATTCATCATGAACAACATCCATTACATAGTTCAAAAAGTGAAAAAGTCACCAGAGTTGAGAAAAATGATCGGAGACCATTATCTAAGGAAACTCACAGGGATATTCAGACACGCAGCCACGAACTATCAGAGAGCAACATGGGTGAGAGTACTGAATAGCTTGAGAGATGAAGGGTTACATGTGAGTGGGAGTTTCTCCTCAGGTGTATCAAGAAGCGCACTGAGAGAGAGGTTTAAGGCATTCAATACAATGTTTGAAGAGGTTCACAGGACTCAGTCCACATGGTCAGTTCCAGATCCTCAGCTGAGAGAGGAACTTCGAATATCGCTATCTGAGCATCTAATTCCAGCTTATAGATCGTTTCTCGGAAGGTTCAGAGGTCATATAGAGAGTGGAAGACACCCTGAGAACTACTTGAAATATTCAGTTGAAGATATAGAGACCATCGTTCTTGATTTCTTTGAAGGATATACCACACCGCCACACTTGAGGAGACGATAAAAGAAGATCAAAAACTAAGAGTTCGTCTTCTTGCTTTCTTTCTTTTCAGCCACAATAGGATGTTATAGAATAGAACCATTCTTTGAATTTTTCTTCATGGGTTTTCTGCCTCGTGGAATTATCTCCAGGTAAAACCTATATATTTCGGTGTTATTGTTGTGCCAATGTCTTCTTTTAATCAAAGTCCTGACTGATCACAAAACGATTTAAATTCCACAATGCACCATGTCCTCTAGTTTTTTGCTCCATCGTAGTTTTTGTTTATACAGATACAGTTTGGTTATAGCCTCTTTTGGCCAGCGTTAAGCTTTTCTTCAAGAATTTATTCATTGTTCACAGACCAATTTCAATATTGGGAAAGAAACTGCTATTTTTTCTCTCTTTAAAATGTAAAATAGATCCGAAGACAAACAGTACACTGTTTTATCAAAAAATTTTCCCAAATGAAACATAAGACCTGCGTCAAACCCCTAAATCAACACATCTCCATCCGAACACCAAGAAGGCTCATCATAAAACTTGCGAGCCAAAGCAGAGCATCAAGCCAAGAATATATTAGGGCACGATCCGGTTTAATCGAAGTCAAGAAACTCCATCCTCTTTCTCATTGTTCCTCTCAGCTCACTTGCTTCCCTCTCCACCTTTTGTGCCTACACCAACACGGATTCCCCAAAACCAAATCATCAGCACTTACACCACATCACGAGTCAAATTCAGCTAAATGAATTTGTTACTAATGTGTGAGAGTTAGAACATATGATGTGATGCCTTACCCTTTTGATCTCTGCCTCTGAGACACGAATCATATGTGGAGGAAGCTCTTCTCTCTCAGTGTCCTAACACATAGTTTAAGACCAAACTCAGTGAATTGGAAAACACAAAGTGAGATAACAAAAACTTAAACAAGGAGAAGTCTTACCAGCTCACCAATCAGTACAACATTCTCGCCACGGATTACATAAAGGCCTAAAGGAATGTCACAGTATTGTTCACCAACAATTACCCTCTCGCATGCACCTTCTAGAACTGCATTGGCTGTGTATTTACAACGAACAAAGCATGGTTTATATCTCTCTCTCATGCACATCAGCGTAAATGTAGGAGCATGAAAAGAAAAGTACCGAATTGATCAAAGGAACGGAGTGTTCCCATTAGCTTTCTACCATCTCTAAGGAGCACAAGTAGTTTCCCTGCATCATCCAGAGTAGAGCCAACATCCATAAGTAACTAATGCAGAATGATTCATATTCACAAACAAACATAATTCCAAATGAAATTAAAGATAGAACCACATCCTAAAAGCATTGCAAAATTAATAGCATGAGACTTCAAACTCAAAGTACCAATGTCGAAAGAACTTAAATTCAGATTTTCAAGCCGATAAAGAACGAGATTAGCCACAGGTTAAAGAACATACATTCTTAAACTGAGTAAAGATCGAGCCACCAATCCATAACTTATCACATGCATGCTAAAAAAGCTCAACATTGATAATTGATGAGCAGTAAGATTTGACCAGTAAATAAACTAAAGTTTCGAAATTTTAGAAGTGTCTCTTTGCGATTAAACAATTCAATACCAAAATTAACAAATATTGAATTAAGGCCGCAGAAACAAACGCAATTAACACAAAATTGTTTGTAAGATTGAGCGCCTTAATTCGTTCAGAGCAATCAAGCCGCATCTTTTTAATAAACATACATACGCTTCAACAAATCCATGAATAGAGAGAAAAGGAGAAGGATTTACTATCGAGATAACTGGCAAGTGAGGTTGAAAGATAAATATCTTCAGGATTAGTCCAAGACATCGCTACTGACTCTATCCGCTCGAAATTAGAGAAAAGTTTCGGTCGCACACAACGGATATTATCCTCAGATTTCAGTTACGAAAGAAAAAAGGAAAAAAAAGCGGAAAGAGGAATCTAAACTAGGGTTTTGACCAAAGGGTTTTGAAGAGATACAAAGATTGGGACTTTCTTCAGCTCCAGATCGAAAATAGACAAGGTTTTGTCAAGAAAATATAAAAGCCAGATCCGATCGATTTTGGATGAGAAAATCGAATAAATAACGAGAGCAAATCGACCACTGCCTTTAAAACGAGTGTATACAATCAGGCAAAACAAGTCACCTCTTGTAAAACAAAAACAAAAACACATTTAAAATATAACGATATTATATTACTTATAATTACAATGATTTATAGTATTTTAAAAATGTAAAAAACATAAATCACAAAAATGTTAAAAACAAAAAAAAAAACCACGGTTCTAAGAAATGGTTGAATTTAATTTGAATTTAGTTTGAATTTTTTTTTAGTTTATCAATTATACAGCAAATTTAATTGATGACATAATGTAAAATATGTGTTATTGATAGAACGATGTAGATAATGGATAGTTAGTGACTTTTATTGCAGGGGCAAATAGTAAGTTTATTAAAGATAAATGTATTTGTATATTTAGAAATTGAGTCTTCTTTTTTATATTACATATAAATTTGACTATAAGAGTGGTCACTTGTGCAACGAATGATTAGACGTCTCGACAAGTTAACCAATGAACGTTTCAAATAATGTGTTAGGTGGCTAGTACATTATATGATTATTTGCTTAGTTTCTTAGATAAAGTTAATGAGAGATTGAATATGATACTAGGTAGGTGATGGAGCTAAGACAACGACAATGAATTAGTTCATAACTGAATATCTAGGCTGATGGATTAGCATCGATTGATGATTTGTTGAATGAGTAGTTAATGGTTAGATCTGAATACACATATCAAGCGTTTGTTTGAACTGAATCTTTGAACCGTTTAAATTGCATTATAATTCTCTTCATCTCTCTTTCTTTTTCTATTTTAGTTTGAGTTACAGGAGACACATTTGCTTGACTGTTTGCTATAACGACACTGTAATCTTACAGTTGTAAAGCACGAGGGTAAAACTTTTGTTGGTGTACAAATCACTTTATTAGGATGCTATGCAGGTCCGATGTTCGACGCACTTGTCGGACTCGGTATATCAGTGCTAGTCCTGACGCATTTATGCTACCAGAAGACAAAAGCATGTTCTACACACTTGGGTTTCTAGTAATCGGTTTGGTTTGGGCAATGGTAATACCCCCACGCAATCACATGCAACCTAACAAAACCTTAGGTGTCGGACTCATTGCTATATGTATGATATTAGTCACTTTCACGCTCAGTTGGGCCATGTGATTGATGCAATGGGCTGCTTAAATGCTATGTTTCGTCTCTAAAGAGGCTTATCATCATAAAATGAAAGCTTTGTGAGCTTCTTGTCCTTTTGTCAACACTAAAGTAGTTTAAAACCCCAAGATGTTTTGTTATCTTCGTGTCAACATTAAGGTAGTCATGTGACCCACGTCTCCTCCTCCTTGATCTTTCCATTATTAAAATAAAAATTATACAGAGGAGTCCCCACCAAATATATTATCTTTTTGGTAATCAATTATTTGGGACCAATTATTTATATCTCTATATAAATTCTCACGTGGCACATAGAAGAGATAAAAAGATTCAAAAGTAGATGCAGTACTGTAATAAATAAATACTTCAGCGAAAGTATCTCCTACATCGAATCATCCTCCATTGTCATGGCTAAGCTCCTTCTCTTTTTCGTCTTCTCTCTTTTCCTCTGTTTCTTATCATTCTCTTCTTCTTCATCGGATGGTTTAGAATCATACATCGTCCATGTACAGAGATCTCATAGGCCTTCTCTCTTTTCCTCTCACAATCACTGGCACGTTTCTCTCCTCCGCTCTCTCCCTTCTTCTCCACAACCCGCGACTCTCCTTTACTCTTACTCACGCGCCCTTCATGGCTTCTCCGCTCGTCTCTCCCCTCTCCAAACTGCTGCACTCCGCCGTCACCCTTCCGTTATCTCCGTTATCCAAGATCAGGCGCGTCAGATTCACACAACTCACACGCCTGCCTTCCTTGGCTTCTCCCAAAATTCTGGTCTCTGGAGCAACTCTGATGACGGTGAAGACGTGATCGTCGGCGTTCTCGATACTGGAATTTGGCCGGAGCATCCAAGTTTCGCAGATTCAGATCTTGGTCCCGTTCCATCTACCTGGAAAGGCGAGTGCGAGACCGGACCTGATTTTCCCGCTTCATCTTGCAATCGGAAATTGATTGGAGCTCGAGCGTTTTACAAAGGGTATTTGACGCATCGGAATGGAACAACTAAGCATGCAGCGAAGGAATCGAGATCGCCGCGTGATACAGAAGGTCATGGAACACATACGGCGTCTACGGCAGCTGGATCGGTGGTTGCTAACGCGAGTTTGTATCAGTACGCACGCGGAACGGCACGTGGGATGGCGTCTAAGGCAAGAATCGCCGCCTACAAAATCTGTTGGAGTAGCGGATGTTACGATTCCGATATCCTCGCCGCCATGGATCAGGCGGTTGCGGACGGTGTTCACGTGATCTCTCTCTCGGTTGGTGCCAATGGTTACGCTCCTGCGTATCACGCTGACTCTATTGCGATCGGAGCGTTTGGAGCGACCCAGCACGGCATCGTCGTTTCCTGCTCTGCTGGAAACTCTGGTCCTGGACCTGAAACCGCAACGAACATCGCTCCTTGGATCCTAACTGTTGGTGCGTCTACCGTTGACAGAGAATTCTCTGCAAACGCAATCACTGGCGATGGGAAAGTCTTCATAGGAACGTCATTGTACGCAGGCGAGTCTCTGCCAAATTCTCAACTTCCTTTGGTATATTCCGGCGATTGCGGAAGCAGATTATGCTACCCTGGGAAATTGAATTCATCATTGGTGGAAGGAAAAATTGTTCTCTGTGACAGAGGAGGCAACGCAAGAGTGGAGAAGGGAAGTGCTGTTAAACTAGCCGGTGGTGCAGGTATGATTCTGGCTAACACAGCCGAAAGTGGTGAAGAACTTACCGCGGATTCGCATCTAGTCCCGGCTACAATGGTCGGAGCTAAAGCTGGAGATCAAATCCGCAACTACATCAAGACATCAGACTCTCCCACTGCAACAATCAGCTTCCTAGGCACTTTGATCGGACCTTCTCCACCTTCTCCTAGAGTCGCCGCTTTCTCCAGTCGTGGACCGAATCATGTGACACCGGTTATCCTCAAACCGGACGTGATTGCTCCTGGAGTCAACATTTTAGCCGGTTGGACCGGGATGGTGGGTCCCACCGATTTGGATATCGACCCAAGACGAGTCGTATTCAACATTATCTCCGGTACATCGATGTCGTGCCCACACGTAAGCGGACTCGCCGCCCTCCTCCGTAAAGCTCATCCCGAGTGGTCACCTGCGGCAATCAAATCCGCCCTCGTAACAACTGCTTACGATATTGAAAACTCTGGTGAACCAATTGAGGATCTCGCCACTGGTAAATCATCGAATTCATTCATTCATGGAGCCGGCCATGTCGATCCGAACAAAGCCTTGAATCCTGGTTTGGTTTACGACATCGATGTTAAAGAGTACGTCGCTTTCCTCTGCGCCGTTGGATACGAATTTCCGGGCATTCTAGTCTTCCTTCAAGATCCAACTCTCTACAATGCCTGTGAGACGAGTAAGCTCAGAACCGCAGGCGATCTCAATTACCCATCTTTCTCCGTAATTTTCGGATCGACCGGAGAGGTTTTGAAATACAGAAGAGTGGTTAAAAACGTGGGAAGCAACGCCAACGCCGTATACGAAGTCGGAGTTAAATCACCGGCCAATGTTGAGATCGAGGTGTCACCAAGCAAGCTTGCGTTTAGCAAGGAGAAGAGCGTGTTGGAGTACGAAGTGACGTTTAAGAGTGTTGTGCTTGGCGGAGGAATCGTCTCCGTGCCGGGTCATGAATTCGGGTCGATCGAATGGACCGACGGTGAGCACGTGGTTAAGAGTCCGGTGGCCGTCCAATGGGGCCAAGGATCAGCTCAGGCCTTCTGATTTCAAACCGAGCTTTATGTTGTCGTTCGAAAAAATTTCCTGTCGGGTTGTTTATTGGGCCTAGTTGTTAATGGGCCGATCTGTTTACTCATTACATGAACCCTCGCTCTTGTGGTAAGACCATTAGATATGGGTTACATGAGCCGGACAATTCGATTGGCATTTGAATACTTTGTTTCTAGTTTGAATTCATGTATCCGTGCAGCAACGAAACGTCATGTAATGTATACTTTGATTCCACGAAAGAAAAAATAAGCAAGACTATTTAACGGCTAATAAGTCATTAGACCTCAAGATACAAAAATTGTTAAACTCACTAATAGCAAAAAGTACAATAGTATAAGTCAACATCAAACCAGAAATAAAGAAATGAATAGCCGTCCAATAATTAATGCACACAGAAAATGGTTCACAAGTCAAGAAACATATCAATTCCCGGCGAATGGTCTTCACTACAACTTAGAAAATTGCATTAAAGTTGACATTCTGTGTAATATAGACAAAACGGGTCCATAAAGGAACGTAACTATGTGTCGTTTTATGCAGCAAGGCATAAATAGTCTTACTCTCTTGTCTAAGCTTATATACTTACCTTCGTATATATGTTACTCGCTAACGCTTCACCAAATGTTTACCACCAATAATACATATGAAACTTATCTCTCGCATATTTCGCTATGATATATCAAGTTATTGAACATATTGCCAAATGATAATTACAAGCATCATTCTCTCTTGTTGTTTTACTAATTAGTAATTTGTTATCTCTATATAATATTTTAGTACAAATAAGAATCAAAATATGTGGCAATACAGTAATATCGTCGTCTATAGGGCACCCCGGAGATAAATAGATAATAAAAAAATTGCATATTTTTTTATACAACAAAAACTACAATTGGTTTCTGACTTTGACATATAATATTAGTTTACGGAAATTCCGCATTATGTCAAATTTTCATGACTCAAATCTCTATATATAAGTTTCTCTCAATATATAATTACTCCATATAAACCATTATTCTATATCTCTCCTATATTCTCTCAACACTTCTAATGGATCCCACCAAATTATTCATCACTACTGCGTCTAACGCATTCCGGTGGCCGTCAAGTCGCCGGAAGATCTATCTCCGTCGACGTAAGTCACAAGTTATACGTCTCGGCGGTAAAAACAGTACGCCACGTGGTAGATTCTCTCTTAAGAAGGTGGTGACAAGGATGAGGCTCAAATGGTTGAGACTGTACTATGTGAGGCTCGTGAAGATGATCAAAGGGTATTATTGTAAGTTGGCGAAAGAGTTTGCAGAAGCCGGAGCCACCACTATGAACCACCGCATGACGGTAGATACGCCGGGTTTTGCGGCTCCTGGTTTAGGCTTATCTTTCTGTAATATGTCCAGCCACGACCAACCTCGTTTTTTTCTTGTATAGCTTAATTATTTAACATGTGTTTACCTTTATGGCTACTGTTCATGGAGTGTTTCAAAAATCAATAGCACATAATTTATTGTTCTCCTACCCTAATGTCACTACCACAAAATGGGATGTAGTTAAGAATTAGTTTTTTAAAGATTAAGGATGATCACTTTCATTTATTACCATATGGAGGATTTCTCAAGTTTCCCAAGACTAAAGATTTTATTTTCAGATTTCGCTATCTATTATATTCACCTTTATTTGAATCATTAAACTGATTCTCTAATCCGATATGCAAAGAAAATTGCTCATAATCACTAATTCGTAAACTCTTATCTATGAAAATGGACTCCTCCATAGAAATATATTTTAGTTGACAAAAAAAATGTTTATTGTCATTGTTGATGTAATAAATATACAGAGCTCCGCAAATTTTTGAAATCGAATTAGGGTAAAAATAAGTTATAAAGTTGTGTTATTCAAATGTATTTGCACCCGTTTATAAGAGTTAAAGCTTGTTAATCCCTAATTCATCTTCTTTTTGAATATGATATACACATTTCATAAATGATATAATTGGAGTAAGGTTTCAGTCCTTAATTTTACCACATATGAAGTTTGCAAAATCGTATTAAGTTCGGCTGAATGATAAAATTACTCTTAGTATGAGAGTAGAAATCATAGTCGTGGTTTATTTAACAAACCCATTGGACTAGTATAGTTTGTTTTGTAAAATGTGATTGATCGTTGGGCTTGTAAAGCCTAAAACATGAAACTATTTAGCCCATCCAGCCCAGTATATCGATCTAACGAGCCCAAAAAATAGTATTGGGCTAATGATGTTTGTGTACACATAAAATAAAGAGTGAACCAAACCAAAGTATAGACCGGAAGAATAATAGAAGTGAGGATGCGTGTGTGAGGAGGGTCGAGGGTGATTGCGTGAAGGAGAGAAAAAGGCAACACAAGGATTCCACGTGGTCACATAATGTCTGAAGCTGACCTAATCCTCTATACGTTTGCTTCTTACGCAAATCACATTCCATTATGTCTTTTATTTCGGGACCACCTTTGTTTTCTTCATTTGATTATTTAACCGAAACTTAACCGATTTGATTCCCTGTCTTAAAATATCTCAAATACTGCCTCCATACACAATTAATATCTTTCTAACCAAGTAATATTGAAATATGGATCTTCTTCTTCTTCTGCCGTCGAAATTGAAAGTATTTAGTGTTATCAGAACAGAATATCATATAGTATATGTCAGTTTATAAACTAAACCACACATGAAACACGTGGTATAGAATGTAAACTCAGTTTAACTAGTTGACTCTCGAACAAGAGATTTACGGTTGTAATTACAGTTGTAGCTGAAGATTGAACAGTGGCCGTTTGATTTAGGCAGACACACAATCCCCACAAGTCGTGGAGGTGGTTTTAGGGAATTGACACGTGCGACGAGCGTGACAAGCTATTTCTTATTTTTCATGGCCGCCAAATTAGACGCGTGTCAAGTTCAGTTTTGCCGACTTAGCGCCACGTTGACAATTTCCTGGTTTGTCCCCGAGACGCGTCGTTATGTCTTTCTTCGTCTCAATCAAAACCTAATCTTTTACTTCTAGAGAGCACCCATTTCGAGTATTTTGAGTAATTTTTATTGTAATTTTAATATAAGACAACTTAGATAAAATTAGGATTCCATTTGAAAAGTCACTTCTGCCCTTTACTTAATAACACAAACCATTTCATTGATTGATTAAGATCTAGAATAAGAGACCTCGCAAAAATAGATTAAGATAAAGAAAAGTAGTAAAGAAACACAAATCTCATTGTGGACCCTTGTATTACAATTTGCTGATTTTTGTTCATATTTAAAGTAACAAATTCCATTTGCCAAAAAGTATAACAAGAAAGAATATCAGATAATTGATAAAGTTGATTTTCAAGACTCGTCATTATTATCATATTAACAATAATCATGATAAAATAGATCAAGTTGATCATGATGTATATGGGATGATGACTCATCTGCCAAAGACACTGTACTATTATATAAGTCAATCATATTCGTTTTTTAAACCCAAAAAACGGAAGAAAACTATTGAAAAGATTCCAAGAGGATAAGAAGATATTTCAAACAAATATGAAATTATATTAAAAAAATTCGATAGATTTATATGCAAAAGTTGGCAGGGTCATGCATTGGCGTGAAGCTAAAGAAAGCATATGTAAATAATGATTTGCAAATATAGTTCCTCACTAAGTACATGAATCGAAATATAGAAAAAGATTACTTACTACTCCTATAAAATATGACAATAGGAGTATAAAAGTAACACCCTTATCAAAATAAATGTATTCATACAAAAAAAAAAATTGAAGAGTAAATACATAATCTGGACTTTCTCTCAATAAGTGTAAGCATGAGACATGTACTCTTCTTATCTTTGAGATTGTTATAAGAGTTAGGTCAAGATGCAATATCTTAATATGTCTTTTATCAACAGACAAAAGCCATTTTAGTGACTGATTACTCCATAAAAATATGCTTTAAGTTATTTAATAGCCAAATTGGAGTTGAGATATCGATGTCATCTGATTCGATATTGTTAATTATTTAGTATCATGGGTGTGTCATCCATTTGATTTGTCTATCCATTGCAAGTCTCTATAATCCAACGAATTAGCTTAGATTATACTAATATTCTACTTATCACTTTATATATTTGTGTTTTAACTTTGGAGGACAAGTTGATATGATCAAAATGCAATATAAAAACCGGAAGATCTCGAGAAGATCGTGGCTCTGAGATAAAGCTTCTAGATATTATATTGAATCTATACTTAATACTGATAAGAATAGAATAATGTAGGAACAAGAGTGGATAATGACATATCAAGATTAGGCTCTGTAATATCCCAATTAGTCTGTAATTACCGGTTAACTTAAAGGGTCTTTACGTAATAATGGTTAATCGGTTTAGTTTGGTCGGCCAAATTCAAAAGAGAAAAGATAAATCTAAAATATAAATCAAAGTGTCTAACTTTCTTCTTCTCCATTCTCACACACACCCTCTTCTCTGCCATTAGAGTCGTTTTCTTGAAATTACATGCTTTTCGTTCCTTCATTTCCATACTCAAACTCATATAAAGTGTACATATTTTAGGGTTTAGATCTTCTTCCAATCTAAAATAATATTTTTTGTGTAAAATTTGTTTCTTGAACTTTCTCAAATTCAGGAGGTTGGGTTTCGTGTTGAAATTTGTGGGTTTTGAGTAAACTTGAAAAAGGTGACTTTGATTTTTCCGGGAAATTGACAGAGTATAGGGAGAAGCTTGTTCTGGGAATTGCAGTAGACTTTTTGGATATTCTTTTATTCGTTCTTTGATATTTGAAACCTGAACCTTAGGATTCTTTATAAGAACCAACGAGCTCCAATGGTGGTGGCCACGGCTATAGCGCTTTATGCGAGTCCACCTAGCAGCGTTTTTTCCGCCGCCCCACATCAGATCTCGTGTGATCTTGATCTGAGCTCTAGGAGTTCGTCGACATCGCCTTCCACTGCCTCGTCGCCGCAGAAACCGATTGTTGGAGGTCTCTCTTCGCTTTTCTCCGGCGCATATGTCAAATCTTCAGCTTCTTCGTCCTCTTGCTCATCGTATTCAACCGGAGCAGAGGAGTTTTCTTCACTACGCCTTGATCGGAATGAGGACTTAAAAGATCTGAGCTTGAGTAGCTCGTTCTGTTATTCTCCGGCGAAGTTTTTGAGTTCTTCGTATCATAGACGAGACCACCAAAGCCCTATTTCTGTGCTTCACGGTCCAGTCTCGTGTAGCTGTAGCCCCCCGAAGAAAATTTCTCACGATCGGAATTTCGATGGCTCTTTTCGTGGAGGAGCTAGTGGATTGTTCAATGGATTCGTAAGGAAAGCTCTGGGATCGTGTGTGGATTACGAATTGGGATCGTCTTCGTCGGATTCGGTTCTCGTCGATGAGCTAACGTTTTCCATGGAGGATAGTTCTGGTGCAGATACGAAAAAGCCATATGCTAGGGATTTGCTAAGACGTGCTCAGTTGAGGCATGAGATCTTCAAAGATGAATTTGTGATAAAAGCATTTTACGATGCAGAAAAAGCTCATAGAGGACAGGTAGAAAAAAAGAAGACAATCTAAATCTTTTCATGAATTTTGATTCTTGTTTGCTTTTGGTTATTGAACTTTTCTTCCGATCTGTGTAAATAGATGAGAGCTAGTGGTGACCCTTACCTGCAACATTGTGTTGAGACGGCTATGTTGTTGGCTAATATCGGAGCTAACTCAACTGTTGTTGTGGCTGGGCTTCTTCACGATACCATGGACGATTCATTCATGAGCTATGATTATATTCTCAGAAACTTTGGAGCAGGAGTTGCTGATTTGGTCGAAGGGGTAAGAAACAAGATAGATTGAGATTTGTTATTTTTTCAAATCTGTGTTTCGTAGCTAATTGAGCTCAATATATGTTTTTTGTAGGTCTCAAAGCTTAGCCAACTGAGCAAACTTGCTCGAGAGAACAATACGGCGTGTAAAACCGTTGAAGCAGATCGATTACATACCATGTTTCTTGGAATGGCAGATGCAAGAGCTGTTCTAATAAAACTGGCTGATAGACTTCACAACATGATGACGCTTTATGCTTTGTCCCCGGTAAAGCAGCAGAGGTTTGCCAAAGAGACTCTGGAAATATTCGCACCGTTGGCTAATCGTTTGGGAATCTCTACCTGGAAAGTTCAGCTCGAAAATTTGTGTTTCAAGCATCTTTACCCAGAGCAGCATAATGAGATGTCAACCATGCTTGAGGATTCCTTCGATGAAGCCATGATCACTTCTGCAATAGAGAAACTGGAGCAAGCTCTTAAGAGAGAAGGCATTTCTTATCATGTTCTCTGTGGGCGGCACAAGAGCTTGTATAGTACTTACTGCAAGATGCTGAAGTATGCTCTCTTTTCTTACTTTTACATGTAAAACTATGAGAGTGAACGCAGAAAACTAATGCTTTTTTGTCTTTTCGATTATCTTTAGGAAAAAGCTAACTGTGGATGAAATTCATGACATTCATGGGTTACGTTTGATTGTTGACAACGACGGGGATTGTTACAAAGCCTTAGGAGTAGTTCATAGTGTATGGCCTGAAGTTCCTGGAAAGCTGAAGGATTACATTACTCATCCCAAGTTCAATGGGTAAGTTCATATATCGTGGTTTGAGTTATGGCTGCCATGGCTTTGTTACAGTGTTACGAATCTAACTTTGGTAAATTGGCTTTTAGGTATCAATCATTGCACACAGTAGTAATGGACAATGGAACAGTCCCACTTGAAGTCCAAATACGTACACATGAGATGCATTTGCAAGCTGAATTCGGGTTCGCAGCTCATTGGAGGTACAAGGAAGGTGACTGCAAATACTCTTCGTTTGTGCTCCAGATGATTGAATGGGCACGGTGGGTCGTAACTTGGCATTGCGAAGCAATGAGCAAGGACCGATCTTCCATCAGTTCTTCTGATTCCATCAAACCCCCTTGCAAGTTTCCATCTCACTCCAAGGACTGTCCAGCGTCTTGCAAGCCTAATAGTAGCCAGGATGGACCAGTCTATGTCATTGTAATAAAAAACGACAAGGTTTGTTATAAACCCCTAATTATATTCTGCGCATAAAAGTGTTGCATTCGATTGTTATACTAACCAAATCAATAAATGCAGATGTCTGTGCAAGAATTTCCAGCGAGTTCTACAGTCTCGGATCTGCTGAGCCAGGCGGGGCCTGGGAGTTCGAGGTGCTCCATGTATAGCATACCAGCAAAGGAAGAACTCAGGCCGAGGCTAAATCAGAGACCTGTAAGTGACATGAAGTTGAAACTGAAGATGGGTGATGTGGTAGAGCTGACTCCACCAATTTCTGATGAGTCTCTCACTGAATACAGAGAAGAGATTCAACGGATGTATGACCGAGGACTCGCGTTTTCCCGCCCCGGGACCATGGTTGGATGGGGAAGCTGATAAGTCCTCAAATTGTTGTTAACTACTCCATGTATAGTAATCATTAATTTGTTGTATGGTCCTGTTGGTTCAGTCAAAGCTAAAAAAATAATTATACGACTTTTGAAATTCCCAAAATATTAATAAAAGCACTTTGTTCATTTTCATCAAGGGTTCAAAAATATATTGAAGCAAACACTCGCCTAGGGCTTTGTCACAAACTTTGGAGAATGACGACAATGTCCGATATTTCCGATGATTTGGTAGCGGAGATACTCTCTAGGTTTCCGATGACATCTCTCAGGTCTGTGCGATGTACTTGCAAAAAGTGGGACGCTTTATCCAAAAATCGGATCTTTGGTGAAACAGCAACAACAAAAAGTGAGTTTCTGGGGTTCATGGTTATGAATTCTACGGTTTGCTCTTCGAGATTCAATCTCCAAGGGAACTGAGACGAAGAAGAACACTTCGTTGATCTATCTATAAAGCAAGCAAGTAAAATTTGAACAAGTCGAGATATCTAAAGCCTTTCATTGTGACGGTTTATTGTTATGCGTCAGCAAATTCAAAGATAACTCTCGACAATCCTTTCTCCAAAAAAGAAGAAAGAAAAATAACTCTAGGCTCTTGGTGTGGAACCCATACTTGGGGCAAACGAGGTGGATCGAACCCAGACACGTTTTCCACTTTTCTGACAGATATGCTTTCGACAACAGAAATCATAACCACGAAATCTTGAGGGTTATCGGACACTACGCTTCTGGGTGCTAAATCTATGATTTTAGCTCTAATTCATGGAGGGTTCTTGTAGGCAGTCCCAACTGGAACATACCGTTTCATCAACGCAGCGTGTCTTTGAAGGAAAATGCTTACTTTTATGCTGAAGAGGATATAATGGATGATGAAGGAGATGATGTAACAGATATTAAAGACGGTTTACTCTGTTTCGATTTTACTTCAGAAAAAATTGTACCACTTTTGTATCTGCCGTTTACCGCTGCTGAATAGGAGACTGTGAGTCTATCTTGTATCAGAGACGGGAAGCTCGCTGTGCTACATCGACAATGGAAGACCTGTATGATCATGGTGATTTGGGTTGTGGATAAGATTGATGGCAATGCAGTCTTGACCAAGTTTTTGGAAGTTGATATGAAACTGCTCACTGGTTTTCCGTTTGACGCTTATGCTGGAAGTTTTTTCATTGATGAGGAAAAGAAAGTCGCCGTGGTTTTCGATCTACTTGAATATCAACCGATGAAGATCTGTCCCTACCAAACAACTCACATCATTGGACAAAATGGATACTTGAAATCTTTCAATATCGGAATGGCTCCCAACGAAGGAAAACCTGACAGAGATGGATATACTGAGCTCCCACTTGTGTGCTCTTCTTATGTTCCAAGTTTAGTTCAGATTAATTAACTAGTTCTAGTTTCATAGTTTCGTTTCTTGCATCTGCTTTGTACTTTTTTACATGTCCATTGAACAAGACTACCGCTAATCAGTCATTAATTTGTGTGTTTGCTATTTTTATCTCCTTGTGTTCTAGAGGTGTGAATTACGGAGTACCAATCAACTTTTCAATCTCATAGAGTTTGCAAAAAGTTGTTAAGTGATTGCTACAAGCTTAAAGACTGAGATTAGACAAGGAACTTGTATGTGCTCATTTGTTTTGTTGGGGTTATTTCAGGTTTGCTAATATAAATTCATGCTGCAACTCGTATAACTCTTCCTCATCCAGCCTGTTTTGTGTGTTTTGATCACTCTAAGAGAAACTACAAACAGTTGTATCAACATCAGAGGCTAAAGTAGAAAAGAGATCCAAATTGTAATTCTGATGTCATCCTAGATTGCAAATGTTGCACTGTCTACTTCACAGTTAAGTAACTTTGCAGATAACAGTTATAACATGACAAGCCCTTATTAATCTGGAACCTTACAACGGGATTAAGTCAAAAATAAAGAAGGTAGCTACTTCCACAATGAACAAAAGGAAACTGCTTCTCCTTTCCATAGTAATTCGGAAAAGGTATCACCATTTTCCATTCTTAATTCCCAATTGTTGTCATACTTTCTTAGTAAAGATTTGGCTCCATCAATTGCATCTTTTCCAAATGCTTCTGCGGCAAAACCAGCTTTTGTCATCCTATCATACCATTTATCTTTTCCTTCATTCATATATCCTCCATTCATCAATACCTTTGTTGCCTCTCCTTCCATTAGCTTCCTCTCTTCTCTGTTCTCTTCTTTGAATCCATAACTAGTTGAATCCAGAAACTTCCACATATACTCCAGTTTTATCGAAAATCCTACTGCAAAGTCCTCACTACTACTGGATTCGCCATTATTTTCACAAAGAACCATTCCTTTTGGTCCCAAACAGCTCAGTGCTTTCAAAGCCTCACTTCTTTCATCAGGGTTGTTATGCTTCAGGTGATGTAGCCTGAACTGAGCACAGACTATCAAAGTCTCGTGAGGTGAACTATTAATGAGTTGGAAGTTGTCAAGAGTATTGATCTGAAGGTGGATGTTTAGAGATTGAGCAAAGCCAATGAGTTGTAAACCATAATTGTAACCTGGTGGAGCAACAGAGAAAGGTATATCCGGGATTATATCGGATACAATGGTTATGCGAACACGAGAAGGAGGTCCTTCTGGTCTGCAGCTCAAAGCCTCCAGAAAGGTGGGCCATTGCATACCGTGAGAAACACCAATATCAAGAATATGAAGATCCTTTTTATCTATGGGATTTTGTGCTAGAATCTGCAGGATAGCTGAGTTTGCCATATTGTTAGGCAAAGCAAACCAAGGGCTTACCTCATAGAACTTAAGCAAAGTCTTCTGAAACATCTTCACTTCTGCTGAAGCAAAAGTAACAACAGGCCACGAGGATGATACAGATGAGGAGGATAGATGATACTGCAAAGCACGAAGACCAAAAGCTACAAGCCGGTGATTAGCATCACCAGAAGAAGAGGCAAGCTCAGAGAGAACACAAAAGTAGTGTTGAACCCTTGATGAGTTCCGTGCCATGATTGCCAATGCACAAGGGTTAAGCAATTGCTCTGCCCATCTCTCTTCCTTGTTACCATCCTTGCAGCTCTTCTCACTAGACTTTTTTTCTTTTCTTTTGCTCCTTGATGACCGTTTCACCTTTTGGACCTCGCTAAGCTCGTCACTGTTTCTTTTCCTGGATTGATCGTTTGGTTGCTTAAGTTGGGATGGAGAATCTGAATCAATGAATGGAGCTCTTGTTACCACATCCATATTACTTGCTTCAAACCCCACACATGCACTAAGATCTTGACTATAGTTTGTAATAAAACCATGTCCCGGATCCTGAGTCTGATCCCATTCCCATGCCTGACACTCATCAAACTCATGGAGCAAATAAGAATCATCGAATCCCGGCAATGGAGATAAGGAAATAGAATCCTCAAGCCAGCCTAGGACATGATCTACAGTCTGGTTTGATGGTTCTGTTTTGTCTAACGACATTGAATAGATGATGAAAAAGGTGGTTGGTTAAGGTTTGAGATAAACAAAATATAACGGTAATAAAATAACATATGGATTGGAAAACTTTTAAATGAGATTCGAGTATATATTTTGAAAGTATGTGTTCTCATATTTATAGGAGTGTGTCAAGGACTATATTAAGTAGTGAATAGCTTTAGAAAATGGTAATACGACCTGAAAAAAATACCATTTAATAATTTCAATTTGATTTGTTTTTCATAAGTCAATTAGTCTCCTCACTTATTGCCATTTGGGACCATTTTTATGGATTGTAATATAGTGAATATGCTGCCTAAATGAAGCATTATATAATGCTAAATAAGAGTTTTTATAAATAAAAATTTGAGAGATGAAAGCTAATGGTTTGTACTATGATGTTGTCATTCGTAATTAAATATAAGGTTTTGATTGTGGGGACATTAGTATGATGTATGTGTAGAATCTGGTGTTATCTTCTTTCTGTTGGTCTCTATAGGATAATCTTATTAATTTATTTTTTATAGTCTTATGCTTAAAATTAAAAAAGTAATGCTTTTGAATTGTAACTTCAAAGATTACAGAATTTTTAAGAAACTGATGTTTGCTCACAAACACCGATTTGACTAAGAAACTTTAAACAAAAATTGAGTATAGCATAACTCAACATATTTAGGGCTTAGATTATGAATATTGAATCTGTAAATTCACAATATACAAACCAGTCATAAGATTTTTACTAGATTTAGATACAATGAATTTTGTCTTGAGCAAACAACACAGCACTGATTTGTTTAGAATGCCTATTTGGTTGGTGAATGATTGTGATCATAAAGCTTTGAGTGTGGGAAATGGGAAATGATTGGAGGATATAAACGTCAAGAGACATAATAAAATGAGACAAAGACAAAGATGTATATGTTCAAACATGTTTAATTAGTCAAACGAAGTTCAATGTACCACTTGACGTGTGTCTTGGTCATAATTTGTTAATGTTTTCTCATTCGTAACAATATTTTATATCTAATAAGATCGATATGTGATGATAGTAGAAAACAATGTATAATTCCTTGGTAGATAATTTATCTTTCCGTAATAAATTAAGTAAAGTACAAGTAATTCAAGTGTTCGGATGACATTGACTTTTATTTTATTAAAAATGGTTTGATTCACAATTCATGATCAGAAATTGGCAATGACTTATTGATTTTGTAATTACTCTCTGTGATCAAATGGGTATGCATTTTCTTTCATACTCTTGGGCCCAAGCCCTTTATTTTCCAAACTTGGTTTGAAAAAATACTCAAAAGTGAATGACATTGCATTGGTGTGAAATATACTCAAAACTTAGTTTCAAAGATACTCAAAACTTGGCCTAAAATGGGTAATAAAAAGTGAGCTGTAAAACCAAATAATTATACATCACTTAAATCACAAATCCATGCAAACCACTCAAATCAAGTATCAACAATCCATAAACAAACACATAAAAACAAAGAGACCCAAATAAAGGAATTGAAAGATAGCAATTTCTTTTGCAGTAGATGTTGTAGAATGAAAGCAGACTTAAAAGACAAACTTTTTATAGATGAATGATATATAGCCAAGGATGACTTCCCATCAGGATCTCATCAACCACTTGCCCGAGAGCAAGCAAGAGTGTCTCACATGAGGACTGAAACATGGTGGTTTGATGGATAACCTGAGAGCCCAAATTGTGGGTTTTGTTGGAACATGTCGTTGCTGTTCCCGGTTATGTCTAAGCAAGATGTTTTCGAGCCACTAGACCCGATCTCACCCCTTGAAATGTCCCGTTTTGGGAACATTCCTGGAGAGTTCTTGAAGACATGTGGTGGACCCGAGAATGGAGGAGAATTTAACTCTTGAAGCTTCTTTGTTTTGAGGAAACGCCCACCAGAGCCTCTAACTCTCTTTAATGCATGAAGGTGCCGCGACTCGTGAAGGTATGGCTGCATAATTCCCATTCACACAATTGGTCTTAGACAGAAATCTCTCAATTTCTATTTATCAGAGTGATGCAGTAAAAATGAACATACTTTGCGGACTTTGATGAGCTTGTTCTGAGCTTCCAGCTTTGCACGGTGCTGTCTGCGACGGAGAATGGCTCTGTACTGTTTTGGATTGACGAAAATCGGTTCATTCTCTGGAATGTTGCGAGGCAAAAGCATTCTAGAAGGAACCAACCCTCCAATTTGAGGATGCTGCACCTTCAAAGATTTCAATAACAAATACTTTCATTAGTACAAATTTAGTTTGAGCACAAATGCTTTTTACTGTGACAAGATGCAACAGTAGCATTGTCATGAGATTTAACAACTGTATATTACTGTGTATTCTGATGTCTTCGGGAAAGACAATAAACCATTGAAATTTGGCGGTTCATTGCTGTGTAGAGGCCAAGAAGCAACCTGAAGACACATAAGACATTCATTAGTATTGTAATTAGCTTTATACTCAGTCTCATCTACTACGAGATTCACTAATTAACCTCGATAGGAAGAACCACTGAATCTGGTGACTTCTTTGATAAGATTGACTTCGAATGACTTTCAGTAAGATTCTCGGGATTTTCTTTGTAACCTGACTCAAAAACAATCAGCTAAAAGTACATGCAGTTGACACAAAGTGAAGTCTTCTTAGGGTCAAGAAGTTTAAAAAGTGTACCTGAGTGATGGGTAACAGTGTTGTGGCCATAAGGATTATTACCTTCACTTAAGCTTACAACTTCACTATATGATTCACCTCCAGTGGATTGAGTAGAGGAGGAATCATGTTCCAGCAATTGAAATTCTGTTTGTTTCATCTCAGGGAAATGGGTAAACATAATCTCCTTCGTTAAGGTTAAACAGTTATTTTCTGTTATCATGGATGATGATCTTTGGACATTTGAGTTGGTGAACACAGAATTTTCCCAACAAGTTAAAGGATAGGACAATGAATATTTGCTATGGAACTCTTGCATTGTCTGAAACACTAGTTTACTGAGCTAATCTCCAGACCATAGTAGATCCATGAAGAGGCGTGAGATGTGTTTCAATCACCTACAATCCCAAATTAAAGTAAAATTCAGTCATGATATTGCATTTATCCAAGAGTAAAAAACAACAAACAACAGAGAAATCGACAGCCTACCAAATCAGATCAAAAGATAGATTTTTGATTCAGAACTGAACCGTTCAGAGAGAGCCCAAACATGCAATTCCACTAAGTAGGGAAAATCAAGAGCAAGGAGGAAGAAAATGAATCGACAAAAGCAGAAATCGATTGACGAGAATTCTAGAATTACATAAAAGACAAAAAATTCAAAGCCTTTCGAACTTCAATGATGCAATTAAGAAATGAGAAAACAGAACATAACTAAAAGAAGAAACAAAGCATTCAAATTTTTCTTACAAATCACCCAAAAATGGTTACTTTGAAAGCAGAGTAGAAGTAAGTCAAATGAATCGACCCAAAAGGATTTGGTGAAGAAAGAAGGAGAGAGAGAAGAAAATCATGTAAGGTAGAGATGATGCATGTCTCCTTCCTCAAAACATGGCTTACTTAAGAGGTGGGATCGGAATCTGATGTGATGTTGATAAACAAACTTGTAATTGGGAAAACAGAGACACATTTCCATATTTTAATTTAATTAACAGCCGCCACTTCACTGTTCCAAAATCCACGCGTACGTCTGATATTCACATCCCCTGTGTTTGGAATTTGGACATGTTACATCATAACGACACACTCTTTTTTTGTTTTATGTTTTTATATTTTGAGGGTGGGTACTTTTTGTTTCTCCAACCATTTTCTAATAATATATCTTCTCATCTAATTTTAGATGAAGATTGGTGAGCAATAATTCATAATGCCTATAAGAAAACACACGAACACACATAAAAAAAACTGAGAATGAAGAAGCGAAGTACTGATCACAAAAAAACGACGAACCAAGACACGAGAGAAACCTAAAATCTAAAAATATATATCCCTGGTACAAAGAAAAAAATGGGCAGAGTACATTCAGTACAGACTACAGATAGTTAGTCTTCTTTTTTTTTCTTTTCTTTTTTTTTTAAGAACACGGAAACATTAAAACCAGATTAGGGCATCTGAAAAAGTAGGAAAAAAACAGAAAGAAAAAAAAAGAGAGAATGGTGTCATCAGTAATTGGGTAAGAGAGAAAGAGAAGAAGAAGCACAAAGGAGTGCTCGTTTCACGTCCTTGACAAAAAAACATCACCACCATCAGTCTCGTCCTTTATTGTTGTTATATGGCATTTCCTGTATAAACACAAAAGAGATTCAGCATCCAAAGGTCTTCTTAACTCCGAGTCTGACCATCAAAAAAGAGGGATTTAGCAATAATAACCGGTTGGTAAGGAGGAGGAGGCTGCATGTAATAAACCGGTGGCCTATGCGGCTGACCAGGCATCATTTGCTGCTGCGGCGGATACTGTATCATCAGGATATCCAAATTATCATCATTTCTAAATGGTGTGATATATAACTATAGGGTAAGTGTGTGATAATAGTTATTATCAAACCTGGGGTTGTCCATTTGCAGGATAATAGGTTTGAGGATGATGATACATCATCGGTGGTTGGCCAGGATATTGTGCGACCTGCAAATTATGACCGTGGTGAGTTTTAGAAACATACTTCGGTTCGGTTGTATACAGCACGAGGAACTTACTCCGTAATTGACAGGAGGGATTCCATGCATCTGCTGAACAGGAACAGCTGGACCAGGGAAGTAGAATGATGAATCTGAGACCGGAGACTGAGGCCGTGCAGCTGCTGGTTGTGATGGTTTGAAACTCTTTGCGTTTGGATTGAGTTTGAATTCCTGATCCAACGAAATTCGTTTATTATTTTTGGGTTAAACACACAGACAGAGTTAATTATACTTCATCAGATAATGCAAATAATAAACCTTCGCATTCGGATTAAGAGTAGACTTTTCTGATGAGGACATAGACCCAATAGACGAGCTAGGTGATAGTCCAGGACGATTTGGTGTTGAAGGACCTGGGCGATTTTCTGAATTTCTAGAAGCTGACTGCCCAAAAGAGCTTTCTGATTTTGTTTTACCAGATACTTGACTTGCTTGTCTTTCTCTCTCAGTAACAGCCTTTGCAGCTGCGGTTGCACCCCCTCCAAATTTTGCACCTTCGTTGATATCTATATTCCACAATACATACTTACATAAAGCTCACGTCTAAAACCTGGTTTCCTAAACAGATGGAAGTTTCATAACAGGTCGACTTCTTGTGCAAAAAACAACTTATCATGTTCCATTTAGCAACATTAGAAATGTCCACCATCAATAGAACACTATTAATGCAATGCTACTAGAGAGTCTGTTGAGATAAACGTGAAAAATACATAATAGTGTCAGATCAAGAAAAATTTGAGCAATGCTTGTAAAAACTGAAACGTAATTCTAAATCAAGGACGGAAAACACGAGGGGACTTCTGTTGGCATCAATTGTTCAAACGGATTAAACAAATATAGCTCTCACATATCGAAACAGTGTAAGATAAATACCTCCATGACCGGAAATTGATTCCTCAGCTGACTGTTCACACAGGACACCACCAAATAACCAATGTTAAAAATAATAGAACAAAAACGAAATGCCATAAGCAGTCATCATTAAACGTGTATAAACATGGAGGTGACATTACTCTGTTATTCTGTGAAACCTCTCGATTGTTGTTGCGCTCATCCAGCTGGCTCTCACTATTATGCCAAGAGAATCCCCAAAATAAGAGAGAATATCTTTTTAATTGATTCTTCAGATGCGTAGACTAATAGAAAAGAAAATGACCTGTTACTGCTGCCAATGGCAGGAAAATCTTTGGACCGCTTTTCAGAGGGGAAGTGCCGAGCGCGATCATCAGAGATCGAGAAGTTTTGATTGACATTAGTATTATTCCAAGAAGATTGACTGTCACCCTGAAAGAATGTGAATGGAAATATCACCGATTAGTTTAGCTATAAACTACTATCAAAGAAGAACTCAGCTATACCCATAATTCGTCATGGACCTTGCCACTAGGAGCTGGCTTCTGGCCATCAGAAGTAGATGAATCACCAAAAGTCAGATCATTGCAAGTATCCAGCAATGCGTCGTCTTCCTCATCAAACCCGCTATCATCAAATCCATCAGCTGGACGGACAGAAGAGTATTTGGTTTCCTCGTCAATATTAAAATTATCAGTAAGCTGAAGGCCTCTTTCCTGCATACATGAATAATTACAGATTTAGAATAATAATAACGACAACGACAACAACAGCAACAAAAGAAAAACATAGGAATCAAGGTGCAAATAAAACTCCAAAATCACCTCTGCTACATGAAGATCTCGGGTAGTCTCTCCCTCAATCTCTCTAGCAATCTTCAGGGCTTGCTCTTCCAAGTCTCTTGTCCGCGGACCTCTCTCTAGTTTTGTGGTATAGAGTTCCTCGTCAAAAGTGCTTGTTACTCCAAACAGTGACTCATTCACCTCAAACTGATTCCATCCCCTACAAAAAGAATGGGGATCAGAAAATATTACCGCTTAAGTTCCATATTATGAGAGGTGCCGAGGAAAGAAAAGTCAGGTACCTAGACAGCAAGGGTTGCTAATGTATAAGAGCCATACTATCGAAACATTATTACTCCGAATCTTATAGACAATTATCAAGGCTCTTCCCCACAAGATAATATATGCTTTAACTACATATTAAATTTCCCAGCTCTAGATATAGAAAGAGAATAGCTTTCCAAAGGGATACCATAATCATATTCTAAAGTGCAAGCATATATATATTCTGTTCATTCCCACCATCTCTCATTTCAAATGTTCAGCTATGAAACAATAGTACTAGCTGCCAAATCAGTTTATTAAATATCCAATCAAGTATACTTGACAAGAAAATTTGGAGCTACGTTTGTAAAGATGAATATTTATGTGTGTGTGTGTGTGTTTATGTGTATACCTATGCCAAGGATTATCAAACACATTTCTCTCTCTCTCTCTCTCTGGAACATTCTCATCAGGTATCCAGGGTTTCAGCTCTCTTCCCCGATCAACACTAAAAGACTGTGATATAGAAGAGTCTGTCATGAGCTCCACCTGCTTCTCACTCTGAACTGGATTCAACTTGCCCTCAAAAGATACAGAGAGATCCTAACACCAAATTATTGAAAAAAAAGAATGACGATATCAAAACTCAAAAGCAGTATCCACGTAACACGGATACATAAACTTAAACACCATAATTTCCCCTTAATTTATAAAAGATTGCACACCTGAGCTACAACTTGCACAAGTTCATCTGCAGGAATAATGAATGTCTTTGAAGGCGGCTTTCTGACAAACTCAGAACGTGATTTGTGCCCTCTCAAAATACCTTCTTTAATCAAGCTTGCCATCTTTAGAATGATTCCTGGAAGTTGCAAGAAATTTAGAGATGGAAAGAACAAGTAGTGTCTTTCTATGCTTTACATTTACTAAGGAAAAATATACTGATTCAGAGCCTCACCAAAATCATTCTCAACATTAGCAGCATGAAATATACCACTATACACCGATCCGTTTTTTAGATGTACTTCCACAAGATGCCCGATCTTACATGTGCTGAGGTACACTAACCGATCGCGCTTCTCCAAGCTTCCAGCTTCTCCATTGAATGCTGGAAATATATCAACAAGCATGAATAACCCAGAACATGAAGTTGCAGATAAACCAAAGTTATCAACAGCAAACCTGTATTTGGAGTACTTGCGGGACTAGACTTTATAGACTGCGCTTTACTCGAAACTCCCTCTCTGTCACCTCTTCTGAACGGAACTCCATTTGATGAATGTCTCGGTTGAAGAACAGGTTGTGTATTCATTGCAGCCTGGAATTGTTCAAACTATAAAAGATAGTATGATAAAGGTAATTTACAATAAAAACTCTGCAATCGTTCATAGTTAGGTCTCAAAGGCCATTCCAAAGAATTAATTTCCAATGTCTACTTTTGGTGGCATCAAATAACCATTGTTAAATTTTACAGCCGTAACTAGGACGACAAAAGCACATATCACGGTCATATATAAAAGGTATGACCAATAACCTTGAAGAAAGTCATAGATCTTGAAACATGGGAACAAACAACAATGAGTATGATCAATAATTGATGATTTGACAACCAACCTATGCTCCGAAACAAAGTCCTAAGTGTAGGCAACGAAAAAATAAAAGCGGATTACATTCTAACGCCAAAAGCAAATTAAAATCAGTGTAATGCCTAGACATTACAGTAAAGATAAAACAAATACAAGAGCCGGATTCATGCATCAAACATACCGATAAATCTGAAAAGTCGATTCTTTGTAATGTAAAACGGAAAGAACCAAAGTAATAATGGATATATGGACTGCGGTAATGGAAACAAAATCAAAGAGTTTCCGCACAAAGAGATGCAAAAAAAAAGGAAGGCATTGAAAGTGAATCAAGGATGCAATAATCTGATATCAAGAAACTGGGATCTCTAACGTAATCGAGGTTTAACTACGTATTCCATTGAAACAAACCCTAAACTGGCCCCTAAATCACCACATTCCAATATAGTCCCAATAAAGAAAGCAACGAAAAATCAATTAAAAATCCAGTTATAAGAAGTTAAGAAGATGATCAATACCTCAAAATCTAACCTGATCAGAAACCAAGCAGCCTCTGCAAACCTATTGAAGAATGCTCCGAAAGGGGACGAGGTCGATAGGGTTTCGGGTAGAGTTAGGGTTTACGCGGAAAGAGTGACGGTGAACGATTCACCATGAATCTAAGAGCGAAAGATAATAACAGAAACTGATCGGAGCAGAGCTACTCTTTGATTTTCGCAAGAAGCAAAATGACGAAAGAGAAGAATAGCTACACGAAACAGATCGTTGTATAGGGTCTGGTCACCTACGGCAATGCGCCTGGGAATCTCTCTTGTGATCGTTTAGGTAGCAGAGGGAAATTTGGGCCTTTATGGGCCCAACTTGGGTTATCGATTTCTGAAACATGGGTTCGATTTCTGAATGTCCCTTTACACTTTTGAATTGATATTTTTTAAAAAAAATTTTGAACACGATCGATTTCATTACCTTAGCCATTAAAAACATCTGATGAAATTTTATATTACTTATTATGCAATGCTTTAGTATAAAAAAAGATCATTCTATATCTTTTAACGCACATAAAACATAAAGGTTCGAGTGGTTTGTTTCTGAAGATTCGTGCAGTTATAAACCTATATTTAAAATCTGTCGCAGATTAATTGTGGTTTCAGTTTCAGTTGGTTTTGGAGTTTCGAAGTGTTAGTTTTTTGTTTTTTTTTTTTTTTGTCAACGTTTTTCGTTTTTTTAGTTTTGTTGCGGAAGATAAGTAAGTAAGCGATAATATTCATTTTACAAATATATTAGATATCAAGATTCGAAACATTTCTCTAAATTGTAGTAATGGAATGAAAGACATTAGACCAGTTGACAAAAGAAAAAATTGTTAGGTCAATCCAACGGATTAATATAATAAATATTTTTATTTTATTTTCGGTAATCAATCAATTCAGATAACAAACAGAAAACATAAAGGATCGAACCTTTGATTATAATTACCTCTCAGAAGGAATAAAGATTTGTTAATAAAGCATAAACTGAAGCAAAAGTAAACTTCAAATTCGAAAATAAGTTAAAAAAGAGCATGGTTTGCTTAATGATGCAGTTAGTGTTAACTTAGCTTTCAAAATGGTTTAGATGAAAGTGCTAAAGGCTTGAAGGAGACAGAAAGGTGGCAAGGGCAAAAGCATTTGATAGGCTTAGTTGGAAAAACAACTCTATAAAGTTTATATTATTGTTTAATTATAAGCTTGAGTACTCTCATTTATTACATGCTTCATTTCATTGTATGTCTCATCATCATTTTTTTTATAGATATATTACTTTATGCCTTTTTCAGTTTCGAAGGTGCAATATACTATTTGTCATCATAAAGCTAGGCATCAAATATTAGTAATCATAATTAATCAAATTAAGTAATTAGAAGTTATCTCTGATAAATATTTAAAGGATGAGATTCACATGAATTATAATTAAATAATGCTTAAAATATGAATTAATTGGAGGGATCTGAATACAAATTGATATAACTTTGAAAAAATGATGCTCTAAAAAAAAGCTAGTGTGTCCCATAAAAAGTATATGAATTACTTTAAGAAGTAGTTATACTTT